>JAZGTJ010003752.1:0-33776 GCA_036877575.1 Botia almorhae
CGCTCACATGCCCCTTTAATGCATCTCGCTGTTGGGGAGAAACCCCCACCTTCTACCACTCTACCAATTAGAATGCAGCCAGTAATTTAATTAATTACCCCATCCAAAGGAGCTTGCCGTGCGGGGGCCTTCTGTCTCTCTCTGGTGCTCTATTAAGTGAGACAAGAGGAGATAAACTTCCCTGCCTCAGATCAAATGATGTTTTATGGAGATGAATCAAAGGAGAACTTGAGAGGCTTAGAGAGAGAGAGAGAGAGAGAGAGAGAGAAAGGCAGGTGTGGATGTATGTTTGCCTGATACTGCTGGGCCTATTTATAAACTGACCTGAGAGCAGCAGGTGGACAGTCAGAGGAAACAGGACGGTGTGCGCGAGAACCCAATGGACTGCGAGGCTGTTGGGGTGATGACTTTTTACAGGGTGATCCTATAAATCAAAGTTAATGGAGCAGCTTGCTATATGGGCTTCACTTAATGTTCACACAGTTAAAGCATTTTTTGGCTTTTGTAGGTTCTTCATGAAGCTAGGGTTGTATTGTATTGCTATAATTATTTTTTTCCTTCCTGTAGTCCAAGGTTTACACAACAATTTTAAACACACCGTTTGTACTGCTGTATTTTTAAGATTGATTAGTAAATACACTCTGCAATAATTGCTTTGCGTGCAAAAGCTACCATATTTCATTACAATGAATATTTCATTTGGGTGAGTCAAATTACTAAATGGGAAGTGATATGTAAACATATATGTTAAATGTTAATAAATTCATGATTGTGACGTCGGTACATGACAGTTTCTTAAATGACCTATTTTTCACTTATCAAACTCTTTTATCTCAAAAGAGAAAAGAAAAATGTTCTTGTAGTACGACCTGTTTAAATCCGCTAAAGGAAAATGCCTGCCAATGCATTTATTGTAAGGCCTTAGTAGTGAATAAAAAACCTGCATATGACAAAACCACTCACACACTCGACAGACACTCACAGAAAGAGCCACTAACACACTGTGTGCCCCTCAAGGACGTGGAGACTCTGTAGCAGTTCTGTCAACTGTGATAATGGAATATGAGCATGTAAATACTCTATAAATACTCAGTACATCCACACTCCACTGACAGACAGAGTGCACTCTAAGCTCTTCTGTGCCTTACTCTGTACCACACCTCGTCCCACATCTGAACATCACAAGTGGGGCTCAGAGATGGTGGGCGTGAACCAAAAGACCCAGCGGAGCACTGTGATGGTTCTTTCTCAGGTGTGTTCGGCTGAGGGGTTGCTTTAACAGTAACAGCTGGGAAAAGGTTAATCTTCTTAGAGAAGAAGCTGAACAAGCGTGTGGTGCTTCTTATCTACACAGCTGCCATTAGCACAAGCCCAGCCAGCTCACCAGTGCTTGCTTTCATTACGTCTAATATGAGCTTCACGCTGAGTAATGATACTGTGTACTATATACTGTGAAGTATTGTTCTTCTACACATACTGTACAGGATTTCCAATTTTAATGACTTTTTGTTTTAGAGGTCATTTTGAGCCAGACTTCCTGTTGAAATAGTGTGTATAAGATTTGGTCACTCTGATTACGGTGTCAAAAGTTTGTGCGGTAAGTTGGAGACATCTGGCTAAATCAAATCTTGATTTAGCTAGCTAGCTATATGTTGTGGAAAGAAAGGCTACCACATTTGATATGGGATGAAACAAAAGAAAACAAATCCTATTTCACCGTTTTTTAAAGTTAGTAGTAGCCTGCTGTATTTTGAGCACCGTTGGTTAGAAGTGATTTTCAGAAAGGAACATTAGAAGGGAACATTTTCAATGGCCATAAGTTCAAAATTCACATAATGCACATCAGACATTACATGATAAAATGTAATGTCTGAACACGCTGTCAGTTGCTGTGGATAATGGCATCTGCCAAATATATAAAAACCAAAAAAAATTATATAATATATTAGCAGTTTAGTTTTTGTGGAGCCCTTTCTGAGTCCTAGGTGATTCTGGTAGGCTGGACTGTTAATGGATCTTTGCCAGCTGGTGATGGTGCATAAATGGCAGCAATGTGTATAACACACAGTCATTGTTGGTAAGAGTAGATATGGAAACCACCCCACATTAGCCAGGACATGTTTATTTGGCTATTGTAATGACAATCATTGTGTTGTGTTTCAGCTGTGTGTGAGAATGAGCACAGAAGGCAAAGTTTTGCCAACATTGTGAATATGTAAATACATTCTACACTGTGTCACATAAAAAAGCAAAACTCACCCTGTTTTGTCTTATCATTGGAACAGAGGAAGCCACAGCCAACTGCCTATCTGGCTATAAGAAAAAATAGTCACTGCTAAGATCATTGTATGACATATAATTAAAAGTAAGTCAAAATAGTGTAATTTGTTGGGTATGTGTATAATCTAATCCATCGAACCTGGATCCTATTAATAAATAAGTGTTATTTCTGTAACATACATTATGCATGTTTTTATATTTGTATACATTCATATGTATATTTATATGAATATAACATGCACATTGACAATCTGCCAGTTGTATAGCTTAATGGGTTTCATGTGACAAATCGTTGACGTTTTATTGTACTTGGTATACCTTTTGTTACTAATAAAGGTATACAATAACAACCAAGCACTCTTAAATAAGTGCTTGTCATGTAATCACAAGGTCAAAAGAAATGTAGAAAACAAGTAAAGTTAAAGCACTCTCTACTAGCCTTTAAATACTGAAAGCTACTCAGATCAATTCCTTGGTACAGTTCATTAAGAACATAAAGTTGATTAAGACAGAATGGTTCTCTTCTGTAGCATGTTTAAAGGCTTTTTTCAATGTCAGGTGATTATCCATAAGCCTTTATTGTATTTAGATGCAGTCATTACTGTTTATTACAATGTGCCTTTCGGGGCATTTATGTAGATGGCAGCTGGTAATGATGTTAGTCAGTGTTATTTATTTATTTGTAAGTGCACAGGTGAACTTTCCAGGTAAGACAGTCTTGTCTATGAACCACTCAACTAGTTTTCTATTGGGAGTAGTTTGGGAAAAGCTTTGTAAGCACAGCGCATTTATATATATATATGGCACATTACTATATCACTACCATATATACTGTATGTGTGGTGGTATGTACGAGAGAATGAATGAATGAGCTTTTAGTTGTCATTTGCCAACACACTTTGCGTTCTGAATGACATGAGGGTGAGTGAATGATGGAAAATGTATCGTTTATGGATGAGCCATTCCACACATACTGTGTTCATACTGCATTTAAAAACCTTTGGATTTTGGTCAGTGTTGCTGTGGCACAACAGAAAAATCCTCCCTTCCTCTCACCTTCACAGTGGCTGGGTCGAGGGCTGTGGGTGTCAGAGAGAGTTAATAGGGAATCTGGAAGAGAGTGACGGTGAGATGATCTCTGTGATGATGCTGCTGCCTTAATGCTCGCCATGAACGCTGTGGCTTCATGCATATTTATGACTGGAAATATCTGTTCAACAACAGCCATGCCTGCGAACACCTTATTTCGGGGCTGATACTCGATCCTGTGGCCTGCCAGGAACCTCACAATGTGCTTTATACCCTTTATATTACCTTGAATTGAAAACATGGAGGAATAGCAGTGGCATTCTGACCCAGCCGCTGCAATGTACAAATAAACCACAACAACTGCACATATATAGTCTCCACTTTGTGTTTTTGTTGATGTAAGCAGTACATGCGAGCAGGAATTGCTGCTTGACCACCAGTTGAGGGAATGTGGAGTAATTGGCTGAACAGATCGATCCGTGACGCTACACTTGTATGTGTTAAATATTAATAGCCATCAATTTCCACGAAACAGGCTTGAAATTTAAAGGGCAACTCTCACACGGTCATTTATTTGATTAATAATGGCTTCTAATGCAGCTCCATCATCTTATGATGAGTCACATGTCTGTCCATATATCAGCTCTGTGTCTCTGCTTTTACCGGTGTCAGTTCTCGCAAACCTGGAACACTAGCTTCATCTTGTATTTCTTTGTTTGCATGTATTGCAATGTTTGTATTTTTTGGATGGCATGCAACACATGGTAGAAAACGTAAGCCAGTATTTTTGTCGTTTTACAAATATATTAGTTTTGCGGAGCCAGATGTTTGATTATTGGCATGAGGTCCGATCCATTTTAAGGCCTTTGACTGACAGAGACCAACTACAATTTGTTGTTTATGTGATGCTTTGAAATCTGAAAAAGATAAAACAACAATCAAAAACAACATTATACAGCTGTGTTTAAGTATATAAATTTACTTCCACGGCGACTGCATGTAAAAGCCAGCCAATCAGATTAGAGCGTTGAGAAACACAGGAGCTCGCTATGTGTGGCATACTGTACAGTACCAGCAAGGTCAATAAAGCTTTCACTTCATTGCTCTCTGCACCCAGCAGTGCCAGTAATCATATCAGGGGCCTGATGTAGTCGTTTCTTGTATCCTAGCTGCTCGGAGCACTACACGGGCCGCCACACCGGACCAAAGCTTTGACCTCCTCTCCATGGAGACGACCTCAGGCTCCTGAAAGTCTATCCAACCCCCCAACGAGGAGCGCAGGGGTGTATTTAGTCAACCTTCAGTGCACACACTTTAACTAATGCTTCATAAATCTTCTCTCCCCAAGCCAGGTCTTCTGGCTAAGTGTATTTGATTTGTCAAATATTAAAATTAATTTAGGGTCACACAGCAGAAGCACACGGTGCCCCCTCCTGCTCATACACTTTTCACCACCGGGATGCAATCCGTTAAATACATTAAAAAACCTAATCTGGGCACCAAAGTGAAAATAAATCATTCTGCCAGCACTGTTTAAAAACTGCCCGATTATTCTGCATTCTGACTTGAAGCCAGGACATTATTAAAGGCTGTGCCTGGGGAAATAGTCTCCAATGTGTTGCTCATTGATAACTAAACGTTTCTTTTGACTGTTTTCACAGTCAGTTTAAGACAACAGCCATAAAGATAAACTGACTCCATGTGATTTTAATGAAGTCAAAGTCTACAGATACAGTTTTTGTGTGTTCACTCCTGCTTCTTTTCTCTCCATCAGTTGCTGCATGCATTGAATTTAAGTCATTACTGCTTGCATATAAAATGGCCACCGACATACCTTCACATCCTCCTATGTAATAAATGAACAAATAACTTTTTCTCTCTCCCTCAACAGTTGTTGGAGATTTGTAACTGTAACTCTGTATCTTTGTTCAGCACCGTTCATGTTATTGCCTCCCTATGATATATTGCTTTGTTTTCCTCACCTCGTAAGTTGCTTTGGATAAAAGCGTATCGTGGGGACAATTTACACATGTATCATGTTACATGTGGAGACAATTTATTCCCATCCAAACACTGGAGGAAAGCATGCCTCACTTCCCATATCTATGCTCATGGTGTACAGGTTCATGTCAGTCTGCAGGGAAAAACAGTTGTGTTACAGGATAATAATGTAGTGGCTGCATCAGATTATACTTCTGTCAAAACATTCATATACATCCTTAGAATCTGTACGTGTGAAAAAGCAGATGTACTGTATAAATGTCAAAACTGTTTAATCATTTGTTGATCTTTTGTTTTACCTTCCCCTTTGTACCTTACATGTCCTCCATTTAACAGAAGAATGAGGAATTGTAGACAGGAAAGAACAACATAATTTCTTTATTTTCCTTCAATTTTCTTGTTTGTTACCTAAGGCTATGCTGAACGAGCTTTACCAAACTCCCCTAATTTAATTTACCATTTATGGCCTTTCAGGCTCTAGAAAACAATAGCTGATATGTACTGTGATTGGATAAAAAAAAGTAACCTAGGAAACCGCAGAGCAATTGTTGGTGCAATTTTTGCTCAAACCTATTATAAGGCATCGCAGATCACGATATTGATGAGTAAACATGATCAATCAGCAATAAAGCTGTAATCTAATTGAAAAGCACACATTACCTCTTTTATCAGTGCTGCCCTCTTATTTCACACCGGCTATTGTAAAAGCATCTGACGTGATGGCAATTGCTTTCATGGAAATCTGGAACATAATTAACAACAGGGGTTGCAGTGGTCCACTCATAAATAATGTAAATTTGCCTCTAAATGCGCCCTACCAGTTGTGCTTACTCTGCACAATCTGATAGTCAGAGTGTTCTCCCTGGTCTCGGGTACACTCCTGAGTCCCATAAATTGACAGACTTGGGAGACAACGCAGAATAAATTGGGTGGCATGGATGAAGAATGCTCTCCATTAATAATGGCTTCAATCTAAGGTCTTTCTGCTAGAGGAGAGAGTAGATGTGAGCTGATTGGTTAATCAGTGTGTGACAAGACATTCCACTGTGTTCTTCATCATTGCATGCCGTCATCTAACTAAAACAAAAACACTTTACTAATAAAGTATTCTGGAGCTTTTAAAACTGCATGCAATAAGTCACTTAAGATTGTGCTGTGTTATAAATAGTCACAACAGAAATATGTTGCTAGGCACAACAAACAGACATACAGTAGCTTGTTTTGTGTTTGTGACTTTTTAATTGCATTGTAACCCAGATCAGTTCTTCGTCATTTGAAGTCATAGTCCATCTGTTATCACATTATATTTGTTATTACATCATTCAATCATATGTTTTATGTATTATTAAGCATTGATATGACTTTAGTAGATTTTGGAACCTTGAGGTGAGCTCACACTTATAATTTCTATAAGAAATATAGTTTTTTTTATTATAGAAATATAATTTCTATAATATTTTCTTATAAAATCACAACATGGCTAAATCATAATTACAAATTTAATAGTAGATACTGTGTGAGTTTTGTTGACCCTAAAATGTATGTCTATGATTTCTCTCCCATTAATGTTGCTTCAGACCGTACAGAAGATTTTAATAGTCCTGCAATGCTCCGTCGTTTTGCTTTCTTATTTTCCCCATCGTTTTAAAGGCTGAGAACAGGTGTGCTTTAACCGTGTCCAGTTTTCTATTGGTATTTCTAAGAGGCAGACCTCAAACTGGATCAGACAGGAGAATGTCAATGGAGCTGTTTCCCTGTTCAGATTCTCCATTTGAACTCAAGAACAAGGAATGCAATTACACAGGAATTAAATGTTCTGTAATGAAAACAGCTTTGCATCGTGATATCGTGCACACCTCATTCTGCTATTTTTGTTTCTCTCTCGTGCATTAATCACTGTCAGGTGTCTCACTGCAAAGTCTCTTCCACATCTCATAACTCAACAACAGGGCTGCAGCCATGGAGGATTAGACCTTCAGCTAAAGAAACGCAGTAATGTCTAATTTCTTGCCCAGAGAGCAGCTTCCACGGCAGGGTCTGTGACGGATGTCTCTGCCCTAGATCTCTGGGAGTGGGTCCCCTTTGATATTGGCTGACTCTCTGAGACTTGCTTAGAATGATGAAGCCAAGGTCATTTCGCACGACTGTTGCCTCATGAATATTATGATTACATGAAATGTTCTTGACTTCAGGTATTGATAAATAGACTAGTGTTTGTGTATGTGTGTCTGTAAAACTAAAACGAGAAACACTAAAGCATTAGGTGTTTGTATCCTATAAACTTCAGCTGTTGTAGATCAATAAGTGCAATGACACTCGGTCTTAAAGGATTTGTCTGTCATCAGATTCTGGACTGAAGCTTCAGGTCTAAGTAATTTGATTGGTTGCTTTTCTTCAATAGATGTATGCCACATGTTGCATTAGACCAGTTTTGTGTTCCACTGCCAAAGGGCGATAGAGCTGCATTGTTAACTTTATTTCACAAAATTCACAGGGGATTTTACAGTAAACAAATTCATCTTGCCAAGCATGAGAACAGTTTTGGCCCCTAATCAGATGGCCCTTTTTAATTTGTGCTTTTAATTGAGTAGTTTTATGTGATGGCCCTAGAGAATACAATCAATTGTGCTATTAAGGTTAGTCAATAACAATACAAACAGGCGATGGAGGTTATTTTCTTTTTTGTAAGAGCTGAATGACACTTGTCATTTTTGGGAGCACAAAAGCACCTGGTAATAAAAATAATTTACTACATTGCTTTCAGTTACAATCTGCACTGTAGGGAAATTCAACTAAACATCCACTAAAATTTAGTTTAATTGCTGCCTTAAATTTTAGATCTGGACCTAAAAGTAAAATCAAAGTGCTGTCGGAGTTAAAGCCTATTTTTAACCACTTTGAGGTTACTTACAGATAAGAAAAACAGCACAGATACTCTGAAACCTCAAGTAAATGAAAATCAAGCAGAACTGACAGAAACAATTGGACATTTTTAGCGTAATGATCAACTTTAGGTTATTCGAATTAGTTTGTTTTGAAGACCTCGGGTATTGCATCCTTCTACTCCAGCCTGTCTCTACCCTGTCATTATATAGCCAATTTAAAACCCCTGCTCCTCAGAGAAGGGGCCACCCTTGGTACCTGTCATCATGTATTCAAGTGGAAACAGGTGTCTCGTTCCATATGTCCCGTGCCTTCACTTTATATATTTATTTTATTGCGATCACCTAATGGTTTCTTCTTACGAATTGAGTTGTTCCGTGCTCTGTGTGCGCTCTTCAAGAGCTTGACAGCTCACTGCAGGGCCCTGGAGACGCCTCTCACATGATGAACAGATAGAACTTTTCCTTTTGTTGACAGTTGTTATCTCCGGGTCAGTCTTCATTATGTGTTCTCCTCTGAGATGAACATGTCTGGAGAAAAGCTTCAAGGTTTGTTTAATGGTACGGATGACGCTTTGACGGATGTTTGTGAATGTTGAGGGTCGTTTCTCACCATGTAGCCCGTAAATCTCAAAATGACACGTTACTGTCAAATAAGATTATCGCATCATGACCTTGTTTGGTTCAATTTGCCATTTATTTTAATTTTTTACAATTAGATAATTATGAAAACATGTTCGTTGTTCTAGAGTTGGCCTATAGTAGATATTCAATGTTCATGTTTTGGCTGGGAATGTATTGGTTATTATGTTGTGTTCTGGTGTTCATTTAAACTTTGAATTCTGGAGATCTAATGGAAGTATCAATATTGTCTCAGATGTTTCTCCAAAGATTGCTAAGAAATATATAATTGATGCAAATGAGACAACTGTTCACATGCAGTTACATAAAGACTTATAAAATTTGTGTATGCCATATCTTGTCATCTGATGAGACACATTTGGTTGTATATTGAAATCTTGTTTGATTTCCAAACAAGATACAGTCATTTTTTAGAAAAAAAATGGGATACAGGAAACTTAAGTCAAATGTCACCATTTTATCTCATTGCCAGTACAAACAGCTAAGATATTAAAGAGATATAATTTACAACGTTTCTTTTCAATAGATTCTGATTAAGAATATTTCCCTATGTTCACTCAAGTATTCTCTGATGTACTGCTATAACCAAAAGCTCCTTGAACTTCAGTGTCATTGTGAATTTTACGGTATTGCTCACACGCGTCTCGCTGATATAAAGTCTTACAGCGCCATATAACAGCGTATAAAACCGCTTGACCTTTAATTGCCAAACTTTCAGGACGAGAAATCATCTTTTTAGCTGCTGACATTTTTAAATATCGAGTGTCCCTCTGAATTGCTTTTTGTTGCAGTCACCATATCGCTCGGTCTGACTCTATCAGTCCGTTTGTTCAGAAGCGTAAGCACAGGCGATCTGGAAAAAGAAAGGACCATATAAGCAAACAATGCTTTAGGGTTTTACTGTCACCCATGTGTCTGGAGGACAAAACCGTTACCCTGGGGCTCTTGACCGAACCTATCAGTCAGAGCGGAGATGGAAAGCGCAGATAAAGATGGTCTCCCCTGGCCCGCTGTTTGTGTACCCTGGACAAGAAATCGATAAAAGTGGCTTCAGAGACTGTTTTACAGTCAGGGCACCTTTCCGCTTAAATGTTTGTCTGTTTTAGTCAATGACACTTCTCTGCAAACTATTACCCACCGGGAATGAAGAACAAACGCGAAACAAATAAACCAGGCGGTGACCCGTCTTGCCATTGTTTGTGCTTACAGATGGAATTCTGATAGCGTGGAAATTTTCTTTACGCAGCGTCAAAGGAAAATCTATCACGCCTGAGATTCAGGCCATTATACTGCCGGCTCAGAGGAAATATTGCATTCCTCTCTGGCTTGTTTTATCCTGATCTTTTCTGCTCGCCCATCATCAGGCGGATCCAAAGGCAGCTCTAGAAAGCCGTTGCTTTCTTTGTGTCGTGATAAAAGAGGATTTCCTGACCGCTGTGTATGAAAGGTTATCGCTGCTCGTGCAATACCTCAAAACTGACAAGCAACAGCAGCCAAAACTGTATCGCTGCTCATCCTGTAAACAAATAAGAAAAATTTTACCACCCTAAATCACTAACGCACTTCTGATGTGGTCATAATTTTTTTACAGCCTCATTTATTATGATATAGATGTTTCACATTTTATAGATACCCGGAGGAATTCTTCCAGAAGAGAAGCTTTTATGGTAGAGACATGAAAAGAAAGAATTACCGTTCCTCTGTATGTGTAAATGGCGAACGAACAATGCATGTTATTATTTGTTCGTTAAACTAGCTGTTTGAGTCGAAAGACTTTATGCCATTTCTGTGCCGTCATTGTAACCAATACGACATTATTGTGGCGTAGACATTGTTAACCTTTACATCAGTGAGCCAAAATACATTTAAATGGGATGAAATTCTATTCTCTCCTCAGATTCTGACCTACAACCCAAAACGCTCCCGCAGCTTTTAAACAAATTATTTCTGCTTGTGGAACTTCTATAACAAAGCTGCATGCTCCTGACAAAAGATCACATTTGTCAGTTCCCTGTTTGAGAGCGCCAATGAAAAAAGGAAAGCCGAGTTTGAAGATTAGTAAAGCAGACGTGCTACAGCTTCACATCGCTCACCTGATTTTAAGCAGGACAAAAATAGAAAAGAAAGCACACGCTGGCTCTTTGTAAATGTTGCTTTGCTCCCCCACTCTCCCTTACCTCTGTGACTCTGAACCCCTTTGCTTGTCTCTCAAGGGAATTCTCCAATCATGGACGTGTGTTTGTCCTCATTCAAGTGGGTTAACCTGCGAGACTAGGATTGGCTTTAACAGACACCAAACACTGCAAAGTTAACTGGCTGTCACTCAATGGGTTTTCAGTGTCAGTTTGAATGATACCAAGTATTTTTTCTTTCTGATATCTGTTTGGAGAGCTTGCGAGTGTAAATCCTCTATATAGGGTGGGTTGCCTCATGTTAAATCCTTAAAGCATAAAAAAGCATCACCAGATCACATGCTTTGTTATTAATTTCTTCTGCAGCCGCTTTATTTTTCACACCAATTAGACTGAAATTTCTTTTTTTGTACACCATCACTGCGATTTGGTTTCTGTTTTATTCATAGCCAGTATCATACCAATAGATTTCTGTTAAAAATGAACCAGGTAACTGAAATGTTCATTTTACTGTCCCTGAAATGTGATGTTGAGCTCACACCTGATTGGTTCATGAGATGACATGCAGTTTCAGAGCTTTCAATGTAGACAGACTCAAACTGTTGGCATGACACATCATTGGACACTTCCAGTGTGGACAGTGTGTTAGGGGAAGTATCCGCTTCCGGCTGCTACCGTAAAGATTACTGACCTCACGTCAGACTGTCTGTCTGGTATGACACTGAGCAGTAGATGAGTAAACTGAGAAAGTTCTCTTCCACTGCAGGAGATTGATTGATTGGCCATTCACAGGATCTCATGTCCTTCAGACCTGAGCAAGAAAAGACTTGTGTGACTTGAGGTTGTGTAATACAGTGTCTGGGCCGACATGTTCTGCTTAGATATAGATATCTAAGATGCCAGTTCAAAAACACACTCACTCTCTCATAGTACTGCAGGCCACAGCAGCAGCAAGTAAAATCTCTTTATGTCAATAGATGTATACATTTAAAAGCCTGTTGAGACCTAGCATGTGCTCCAATGTTGTTCAGCTAATCATATTAGTTTCTGTAAATGCCTGTGTCTTTATTTTCTTTATTTAAATGTATTGTAAAAGTTCATTCTGATTTTAAAGCGCTTTTGTGCTTTAAATCAGATGTTGTGAAGTGATTCACCTCACAGCCAGTTGATTTGGTCCATGGTTCAGAACTCTATTCATTATCTGAAATAAGAAAAAAAAATGAGGAAAATACTTCCAGATACAAGGGTACTTAAATTGAAGAGTCACGACTGTGCCCTATTGTGAAATATTATTAGTATTGTATTAAAGTATCCCAAATCACACTTTGTATTCATTTCTGTGAGAAAATTGCTTTTGGTATTTTAATGTTCTGCATATTGTATGTTCTCATTTGAAGAAAAGGTCTTTTTGAACGGTATCAGTCTGTAGGCCAATCTTTGCATTTCTTAATCTATTATTTTTGTCCCTAATCCACATTGTGTTCGTTAGAAGTGAATGACCAGCAGACAGCATGAGACATGGCTGAACAGCAGGACAAACTGTTGCTTAAATCTTCATCAAAGAGATGGATGCAGTTAAGACGAACTTTGTTCAGGGAAGTTCTGGCAGAGTGATTTAAAATTCTTAAATATTAAAGGCTTAAATGAATGCAAAGTTTTCCAGTAGAGACAAGGGACATTCCCGTCCCTCCCTCTCGTTCCTATTGTCCAGAATTTGTCAAATATTTGCTGAGTCTCACGGCACACAGAGGCCCGTGGCATCACTGCCATTTCCAATGAGCTGCCTCTCATTTTAAATGTTAATTGCCTTCACTGAGCCTTCTCATTACACCCCCAGTAAATGATATGCTGCGGTCTCTGTGAAAGAGCTCCCATTTATCTTCAGAATGTGATAAAAAATCCATGCAGGTTTACCCTGATCTCCAATTTGGCATTGAAATGAATGGAAATGCTCTTGATAATTGTCACCTTTTTGCATATAGCTTTTAACCCCATTTGTGCTCTATATGGTGTATTTAAAATGGAGGATTTCATATAAGGGAATATTTGTTCTTAACGTTGAAGCTAAAGTGTGCAACTGTTAATTGTTAGAATCTTTTTCCTATCACTGTTTAATATGCACATACAACTGTAAATAAATCATTTGCAGGTTTGTTTAGCCTAAAATGGGGCTAAACACTGTGACTAGGAGTGGGGGTTATATTTAAAAAATCTGTTTGAAGACAATCATTATTTTTGCGGTTATGTGTGTTGACTTTAGAGGAGCCAAAAATGCACACTTCAGTTTATAAAACCATAAGTTAGGGGTTGTTAGGGCCTGTTGGCACGAAAACATTTGTTTTTGCTGTATTTATGTACTGCGGTAGCCAATATTTAGCACTCTGCATGTCTTCCAGGTGAATTCTTCCAGAAAGATCTTTTCACCAGGGAGCTCATGCATTTCTCATTTTTAACTGAATACACTGAGCCTCGAAATCCACCCAGAACCAGAAAGTCACAAATTGTGTTCAAGTTTTCAAGCCCCTGCTTTTATTGTATATTTAATGGCAATAAATCTTCAATATTCTGCTGTCGTTACTTAATTACAAAACTAGTAGTGTAGTAGCATAGTATTAACACACAGTTCTTTGCTACATTTGTAAAAAAGGTCCAAATGTCTAAATGCTTTAGAAATATTGCTGGAAACCATTCTTAAAAGACAAGAAAATTTGGTTTTGTAAATGTAGATGCACATTTTGGCAGTGTAATTATTTGATCTCCTATAACTGCTGTGTTTGGTGCCTTTGATAGCCAGTGTGTTGTAGGTCACTTGAATCGCTCATGGTGACTTTGGAGACAGATTTGTTCTTTGCTGTGTGCTGTTACATAAGCATGTTTTTGTGCAGATCTGTTTGGGGCGAGGAAGGGGTGTAATGTCAAACTCATTGCATGTAGAGAGATGAGTATGCCAATCGTCAGGGCCCGAGGCTGTGCACCTCCACCGTCAGCTTGGCTCCAAACACCGCACACTGTAATGCCATCTGGCAGAAAGGTCAAAAAAGCTGATCCAGAATCAGCGCTCTGATTTTACAAAGTTAAGCTCAGACTTGACTAGAATTCAAATCCCTGCATCCCTTACACATATAGAGAAAAGTGTTAAAGGTTCCTCCACTGTTCTTAGACTACCTCAGTTTACTTCCATGAAACTGCACTGTTTACAGTGTGCTGGGAGTTTATTGGAGACAAAATCATTCAATTGCAGACTTAGCAGTTGTAAAAACAGACCAATTTCTGTGTTCCAAATCCTACCAAGCTGCCTATGGAGGTGGCATTTTAAGGGCTGCAAGGGCTGCTCCAAATAATCTCATACATACATAATTTGGCTAAAAGATACATAATTTTAGCCAAATTCTAAAACTGATGCATCTTTCAGAGGGTAGACAATTCCAAATATGCACTGTGACAAGGTTAGTGGACAAGGTGAGAGAAATGTTGGTTTTAAATAAACATTTACAGGTGTTTCTATCAACGCTAGCATTAAACTCTATTAAAATCACACATTTATCTCTCATGTAGAGTCACCGTGTAGTGTTTTAAATTGGTCAGTTACATGCTTCTGTGATATTAAGGCTAATATGTGCTATGTAGATAGCAGACAGCAAGGGAAAACACTAGGTTTTGAATAAAAGCTTAAATTCGAACTTTTCTACTCACTGTTTTTAAATACATTTCATTATTTATAAATTAAATAAATTTGAAGGCTGTAACTCTCAACTTCTGCTTGTTTGGATGCGTGTGATTTTTCTCTTGCACATTATTCCTCCATTTTGCATCATGCAACATTTCTCGGTGTGTTTGGGATGAGAGGGCTGTTATTTCCTCAGATGCCTGAAGGTGAACTATGTGACACTACACCAAAGTAACAGGAAAAACATTGTGTGTCTGAGTGACACTTTTTTAGGATCCCAAGGGTGTTGCCAGACAAGATCTTAAAATGTTTATTGTTAGCATGCAAGAATGTAAAGTGGGCGGGTTTTATTTACAGAAAACTGGTTTGTGCATAATTTTATGTCAAAAATTCAGGGCTGTAAACAGATTTTTATGATGTGCTAATTAATCTAAGCAATCAAAATATACACAAAATATAACAATAAAAGCCCTGAGATCATTTAAAGACATTGTATTGTTGCATTCGGCCTGTGCTAATTTTGATTATTGGTCTATATAACATCTTTGGCGTTGTGCCATGTGTTTTTAAGTTGGTGTATCAAGTGTAAAACAGTTCAGACGCGTCTCAAGACCTCTGCATTCTCCTCGGTATGTGTAGTTTGCGGTGTTGCTGTAGCTCAGTTGGTAGAACATTGCGCTAGCAACGCAAAGGTCGTGGGTTTGATTTCTAGGGAATACATGCACTGACAAAATGTATAACTTGAATGAACTATAAGTCACTTTGGATAAAAGCGTCTGCCAAATGCATAAATGTAAATGAGGTAGTTGACAATGTACATGCTTTCTACAAGCAGCTGGACTCCTGGACTCAGAATTCCTAAAAAACAAGCTTTGCTATTGAGTGGCGCTTCAACCTTTTAATGATAATTATGTTCTTGGTTCATTCATGTGTCCTAAGCGCTATTTCTTGACCCTTTGTGTTTATCCGGGATTGGTCATTAACCTGGCTGAAGAGCTGGTGTTGGATTACCCAGGATGCCAAACTCTGTGTAGCAGGTGGCTAGCGGCTGGTTGCCTTGGAAACCTTGGATTTCAAGCACCTTGAACATGGCTAAGTTGATGTTCAAAGGGGCATCTGTACAAGAGGGCAGCTAGAAAAAGTTAATTGCTTTTGGATATTCAACCATAACGCCACCAAGAAGAGGTTTTGCAGAGACGGAAAACATTTGAAAAGTTTCATAATCCTTGCCTCGCTCAGAATAGCAGGCCTTTCATTGATGTTCTTGGGAATATGCTCCTCTGCTGTTGCGCGGACGTCTGGGATTGGAGCTTAAGTCTGCTTCAATATGATCGCACAATAGATGGATCTTAGGTGTTGGGTGGGGGGAATCTACAGCGAAAAAGCACTTACGAAACCAAAATCCTCGGTATAAAAGGAAGAGGTGAAAAGGCAGTAATTTAACCACATGCCCCACTCAGCAGAGAACGGATTAAAATTCACTGCAGCTTATCTGCCCTCAAGACCTTGACTGGTGAATCACTGGTTTTAAAAAACACTGCCAAGGTCACACCTTTATTATGGTTCTTTAATGTGTTAATGAGAATGACAGTGTTCAGGTGCTTACCCTCTGCTCCTTCTTACTGTCTTACTGTAGTAATAAAAGGAGCAGCAGGAATGTGACGGGCGCGTTCTGTTTGACAATACGTCGAGGTGACTGAGGGAGAACTTTAATGTGTCAGCAGCTTAGAAAGGTGAAAGCTGGAGAACACGTAGGACAAAATGAAAACCCGAGCGTTCAAGGGGAAATTACTTTTTGTACTCTGTACATTAAGCATTTTCCATTCATCCAGTACAGGCCAGGAATTTCTTTATGCTGCGCAAAGGATTAGCTGGATTAATCAGGTTGTAAGGTTTAATTATTATCTCATTGTATTAAATCTACCATTCATTTTATCTAGTGACTTACAGTGCATTCAAGATTGATACAATTTGTTAGTTTTGTCGGGGTCCCTGGGATTTGAACCCATGACCTTGGGATAGCTAGTCCCATGCACTAATCATACAGGAACCTAAATGTTCACTGAAAACATGACTACAATAAAGTATGTTTGTCTATACAAATATCAATAAATATTTTAACTCATGATTTTACCACGGCCATAAACATTTTACATCACTTTTCATCACACAGTTTGACCAACGGCTTTATGCAGTTTTGTAATGGCTTTGGGATTTTAATTAAAGCATCACTTTTTATACATTGCTGCTGAATCTCAATGGGAGTCTGCACACGTTCACTTATGTGGAACCGTGTGTCCCTTGTTGTCTATGTAGTTGATGTCTTATATGGCACCACGGTCCTGGAGGAACGTTGTTTCATTCCACTATGTACTGCACCTACTATATATGGTCGAATGACAATAATAAACTTCTGACTGACTTCTGACTAACGACACTGGCCAAAGTACTTATTACCATAACATTTCTCATGTATTTCATGTGAACATATGTGAGACTGTTTCATCTGGAGGACTCTTTCTTTTCTTCCAGTCCATGTATTCACTCTGTCCTCTTCTTTGAGTGGACTAAAAGAAGCTTCAGGTCTCTATCGTTGCGCAGGAGATCTGTAACGACCGACTCTCCTGCAGTGTAATGAGGCCTGTACCTACTCCAGCTATATAGAAGCTGATTGGAGTCCTATGGATACTGAGGGTCAAATCAGAGCTCTATTCATATCACTGCCATGAGGCTATTCTATGTTTTTCCTTAAATTCAAACGTTGGTTTTATTTAGATTAAAGGTCCCTGTCACTGCTGCTTCACAACTGTGCTGTGATTCCATATTTTGATATATGAGTGATATTAAAATAGCTAACAGGTCTTTTTGAATGGGGGTTGGCGGCACTTATGGAGAAGGTTTCAGAGCAAACATTTATTTCAACACTACAAGAAACCCTCAGACCCCTAAATATATACAATCATAGTCGTGACAGTCATAGATTTTCATCATTTCTTCATAGATTTTACCAGCTGCTGTTTCAGAAATGTTAAAGGGAGGTGGTGCCTATTAAAACACCATTGATGACATCATCATTTTGATGACTTTTGTATTTAAGACAGTCTCCTGAAGCCATATGATAGCTTTTGTGTAATCCACTTTAAAAAATGTAATGTCATTAATAGTCATTTTAACTAGAGGGAGGTTAACACAGTTGTTGAGTGTAAGTTCTGATAAATGAGCACAGCTGTTTAGAAAAGACGAGCAATTAACAGTTATGAAGAGCCAGTTCTGAACAAAGGGCTGTGTCATGCTCTACCTTTAAAAGGCCTAATCATTTCTATTTGGTAATTTGTTCTATTCATACAGAATATGTATCCTTTAGTTTGATGTACGGGTCTTATGCACAGACACTCTAAACACAAGGACAGCACAAACATCAAAGCTTTACAGAGGTACTAAGAGAGATTAGTATTCTTTCCACTCTTACAACTGGCTGTAAGCAATAGGCTCTGAATTATGGGCGAGGTTTATGCTCTAGGTAAAACCAGGAAGCACATTTATCTTTCATGTTCTGTCAATATGTCATGATAGAGGAAGACCAAAACAGATGCTTGTTAACAAAATTTTGACATTGCACATTTCGTCATCCAAATCAATAATCTTGTGAAGGAAGTGGATGAAAAATAGATTACTTTGGTGTTTAAATAGTTCACGATAAATTGCAACTGAACTAACCACGCAATTTTGTGTGGTTTTGTAATTCTAACCATTAAGATTGTGTGAGCGTGTCAGAGTAATAACCGGAGGGCACAATAGCTGTTTCCATCTTTGTTGTGAATGGTTGTGAATCTCATGAAAAGAAGTCGTCACTTTTCAAATCATACTGGCACAAAAATATTTCAACAGCAGTAGCCACTGTGGGTCTTTCATTGAATGTAATCAGACTGTGATCAGAATGTAATCCGATAGCGCGCATGCAATTAGCCGCATTAGGTTTTGGATTGACAGATAGTCTGAGAGATAATAGTAGCCAATCATTTTGATAACAGTGTTTTCAGATTATTATTCAGTCACATGACTTTATTGATGCGCATCTATGAATGCATTCAGTAAATGAGTTTCCATCATAGTTTATATGTGTTTTTTATTACTGAATAAAAAATATGGATAACTCCCAGTGTGTTAATTCTGCTCATTGTTATTGTTCATATACTCATATTGTCCCTGATAAAGTCAAAAACAACTTTGGTCAGATCACTTCTTAAAAAACTGCAAAAATGAAGTGCACATAATGTTGCATACAATTTCACCGTTTTCAATAGAAATGGTGAATGGTAAATATTGTTAGGAATTTTGAACCACGAAGGTAATCAATATCAAAGAAACGCAAAGTGCTCTTGCAATAAATATCAAAGTACATTAGTCGTCTTTCTAGATCTACTTCCTCAAACATTTTGTTACAATCTCCAAGGCCTGAAAAGTGTTTCAGTCGAGTGGGAGGTGAAAGAGTGGGTTGTTTTCATGAAGCCATCAGAAAGAGTGATTTGAAAAATAATCCACAATTACAGTGTTTCCATCCTGCAAAACCGAGCGAAAAAGAGTGCGGCCTTTTAGTGGAGGGGAAAACGAATTGGCATAATGTTGAAGCCAGCCTTCCTAAAATGTTCCTGACTTCCTTTTAAATGCTGCTGTCTCTGAAGTCTCATTGCAAACTGTCTGCCTCTACTGAGTGTGCCATGACTGTTGTTTGGTGTGTGTTTGTTATACGTCTCGGTGCTGAGGTCTCTTTTGTGACCTCAGACAGTGGGGTGTCTGGTGGAGGGATACATTTTGTTGTTCATTGTTTTGACAGGATGATAATTTGAAAGAGAATCTTGGTGTTTTGGATTGTAGAAACCTGCAGATTTGCAGAAGATAAGGGCTGTGTTGTGATGTTTGAATATATTGTTTTTGATTTACTGTAACCCTTTATGTTGCCAATATATAACATATATATTAAATAATATAAATACAAAATAATATATAAATAAGCTCATCAATTCTGGTCTTGAGCAGAATTGATCTCTTGAGGTTGTTGAGACTGTTCTAAGTTCCAGAACCCCCTCCATAAGAAAAAAGTGTATTCCATAAAACGGCAGCTCTTTGTGTAAGCACCACTTCCATCGAGTTCACTGTCTGGTTGGTACAGTGGTAGAGTTTCTTCAAGAGCACCTGTCAGCAGGATGCTCAAGGTTTTTATGGCTGTCATCTCTGCTAGCCACAAACCTGTTGATGGTGCTTCTGCAGGGAAATACCATCTGGTTTCCCAATGCTTACATAGTGCTCGACATGGGTCTCCTTTAGGCCCTCTTTGTGGTCCTAGAAGAGTTATCATTCTGAGCCCTTAGAGTCAGCCATAGAGAAGCTACTGACTCCTAAAGTGGCTCTGTTATTGCATGCACCTTTTAAGGTCTTTGTGGCGCACATTGCGTCACATGATTATGGTGTTGCCTATAAATAGGCATAATTTCCAGTTTCAGACACTGGGTGCGCCTGTAACACACATCTGTATTTGTTGAAATGACAAAATAATTATTTCTTTGTCTGTATTCAGATGGAACCATTGGTAGGTGGGGCCAAAACAGGAAGTAGCTTAAAACTAAGCCAGTATATTAAGCCTGTAAGCCTGTATGTTGCTTTCTTTTCTCTAAACAAATGTAAGTTGAATATCAGATTACTGTATTTCTTTTCATATAGCTTTCTAAGACGTTTCCTATTTAACAATTTTTATATATATTTTCTTTAAAATCTCATTTTAATAATTTCTAGCTTAACTTTTGATTCTGAAAGCTGAACGTCTTTTTTTTGAGACTGTTACACAAGTCAATTTGTAACTTTATGGGCATATACCATACTAAGCACATTTTGTAGTTAGCAAAAAGCGTACGTAGCTAAATAGCAAAATAAATTACTAAAATAACAAATTGTTAACTTAAGACTGCTGAATGGCTACATCACATAAATCGGAGAATGTGAGCATTCAACCCGGCCATCTCCTTATGTTTCTCAAGCCCGCTGCGCCGAAGTGAGTCCATGCAGAAAGGATTTATTAAATTCAGACATTGTACCTGCTGTAAGTGATAGATTTGGAGAGAACTACTAAAACGGCAAAAAATAATAATCTCCCAAGCATGAGACATGACAAGTGAACAGCCATGAAATAAAGAATCCAGGCCAGAAGAAAATTGGATTTTCAAGAATGCCTTGTTTCACAAAAAAGGAAAAAAATGACCAGTCAGAAGGTGATAGTGATGCAGACTGACTTTCATTAGTTGAGTCATTTAGCACTATTGAACCATGAAGATGGCGCTGTGATATTATGTTAACCTCCTTTTTCACATGCAGACAGTAGATTAAATGTAATTAAAGGGCCTTTGTACATTCTGAACTGCTCCCAGATCATTGATGGGAGCCTGATTTATATATTTGATATGACTGATGCATTGTGGTACTGTAATAAAAAATGGCATGTGATCAGTATTAGCATGTAGCATATTAGCATATTAGTTTAGCATGTAGTGCATTTACTGTCATGTTCGGCTTTGCCTTTGTAGATCAATAAGTCTGCCTTGTAAATGGAAATAAAAAATATAAAAAAGGTGTATAGTGACAGATGTCACCACAGGTGTGTTTGATAGACAGATGATAGACAGATGTTGATGTTTCTGTTCTGAAGGCCAGACCTGCTGATCTGTTTATCAGGGGATCTCTGACTCCTGGTGATCTCACAGCATGCATGGGTCAGCCAAGAAGCAAACAGGAGCTTTTTTGTATGTGTTGCATATGCGCAGATCAAGTGATAACAATTACGTAAACACCCAAAAGGTTTGTCTGAAGAGCGAAAATGAAAGCCAGTCGCTACACAGGCTCCGTACATAGGGTTATAATCCCCGCTGTTTTTTGTATAGTTCACCCCTGTCGTTTCTTGTACTCGAATATCATTCGGGTCCAAGCATTTGTAAGCTCGTGCGAAGTTTTAGAAAAATCTTCCGCACTCCAGCAGGGCATTCAATGTTTCTTTGTACGTTTCTAAAAGAAGGAGAGACACGGGCAACCCTAGAAGTTCAGGACCATCATCTCCCCCCCGGCAACTCACTCACCTTTAAATGCATCATCATTCCCACCCTGCTGAAAAAGCTGCGTCTGAGCAGAAAGCCCCCCGCTGGGTGGGTGAGTGAGTAGGCAATAGAGTGGACATGATTGACTCTCCTCCTCTCTCCCGCACACACCCCTCCCCTCCCCCGCTGCAGTCCGAAAGACAGAAAAACCTCTTTCTGCATTGCCCACTCCTGTGCTAATTAAGGACTATTATCCAGCACACAGCAGGTCGCACCTGAAAGATAATTGTCCACAGCGACAACTAAATGTCCCAGTCTGGAGGCTAAAGCACTGATGGTGGTAAAGGTCATCTGGTATTATAGAGTTTACTCATCTAATTAATGCAACCTGCCACCGGAATACCTGCGTTAATTCACAATCAAAAGCATGTGGGGTGTGTTGGCTGTTTTTTATTTAATTTTCAACTTTAAACTTGAAATCTTTGGGTCTCGTTCTCCAAAATTAATCATTCATTTGAATTTGTCTTTAATAAAGATTTCTCGCTAACCAAATTGACATTAGATGTCCTTCATTTATAAATAGTTTCTTTTTTTAACAGTCTCTTGAAACGCTTACTGGAAAAGCACAAGATTCTTGTGTTTTATTTATTGTCTAATATGTTTTCTGTGTTGTGGAACAGCGTGTAAATCATTCAGTTCATTACATATCTTTACATACAGTCCCATTTATGGCTCTTTCATACACCTCATCAATGAGCTGTAGATTGACTTGCAGGCCTGTGCTATTTATCTGTTTAATTTCAGTGAAAGACAGCGTCTCTGACTGAGAGTGTTGTTTTAGAACAATAGAGATCATTGTTGAAAAAAAACCAACTTATTATGTAAGTATAACACCAGCCTTTTCCTAACCAACTGAAACATGCTGTATTCACAAACTGAGCCTATAGGGGACGGCTAATGTTTTTCCTTTTTTTTGCTATGCATAATTTAGTTTTCCTGTCTTTTTTGTAGTTGAACAGATATTCGTTCGTAGTGTATCCGTGTTCCGTGTAACTCCATTGTTAGTGCAGTGCTCTGCCAGCGGAGTTACAGCAGCACTCATTTCAGTTCATTCACTGTGTCTTCTCTGTACAATGCGGCCCTGCGGTGCCGCTGGATTCACTATCAGCCACTCGCTGTTAATGTGCTCCAGGTGCCTGTTTTCTTGCATCCAGGATATCATGAGTTGAGACAGACATATTGATCTTGTGAGATTGATTTGGACAGAGATGATACAGCGACGTTGCATGATATATTCAAGTCTTAATATCTCCAGGCAGGTCAGCCCCACCAGACGCTGCTCCATAGGCATGCCGTCCTTTAATCATTGAAGATATCAGAGGATTGTTATAAAGTGCAAACTCCACTTTTTTAGTTAACAAGAGTCAGGTGCTGTACACATCACATAGATTAACAGTGATGCCCATATATGGCTGAGGCTTTGAAGTACACCGATATGTTATGCGCACAATTCACAAGTAGCACCTGCATATCCAGTGCAAAGTCTTAGAGTTTTAGGATCTCACTTGGTGGATGTATTTTGCCTCGGGGGTCTAATTCAGGGGTTCCAAAATTGGCACAACCTCACCCACATAACAGAATTAAACACACTTCATTAGGTGCACTTTAGAAAATCACTAAGCCGAGTAACAACACATTTTACAATTCTAAAATAATGGCTTTTTTTATCAATGCTGGATGGTTTGACTCCAATTTGACTTTTGATTAAGTGGGATGTGTGTTCTCATAGGCAGGCTGAATGATTTGTGGTGCTGCGTTATAAGGGATAAAACTTAATCTAAAACTTGTATGAAATACCCCAAAATTCTAAATGACCCTGGTTTTGCTTATGTTGCTGATGCAGAGGGTCAGTACATCCTCTCAGTCTGCAGTCTGTAAACCCATCTGTCCAGACACTGACAGCCAGTGAGCGCTGGAGCAACACGGCAGCTGCCCGATAATATATATATGATAAGACACTCTGCATCAAGACATCAAACACATACAGATAGATAATTGAGCCCTGAGAAGAAACTTTCGTCTGAAATTAGCCATTTTAAAGTACTTCCCTTAGTCACCGTGTCCCTCGATACACACAACAACTGAATCACGATAAAAAACAACTAAATCATTGCATCTGCCAGAGGCTCAAACGCAAAACATTGTATGCATAAATACTTGCGTTTAGTTGTTTAGTCAATATATTATCGAGCGAATAAAAGGCGCCCACTTTTAAGTCTCTCGGTGGCGCATGACCTGTTTGTTTGTGGTGCGGTGCTGTGTTGTCCTGCCTGGTTGGAGAAGGATTGATATTATGGCCGCAGGAGGTGAAGTGAAGGGATACAAACAAAGGGCCCTGGCCCCGCTCTCCAGAGGGACATGGGGCCACAGCCACTTCACTTCACACTGGGTCACAATGACGTGCAGTGAACCCAGGATCGAAAAGACTTTTTGTTAAGAAGAGAGGCTTTTATTATTTATGGGCAGCTGTGTTGTAAAAAACGTGCATGAATGAGTTTTCTCTCTTTTATTTTATTTGGGAGAAGAAAATCAAATCGGCCCGTGACATTTAGGTTTCGTTACAGTTGAGCGTTTATTTTGTTCACGTTCAGGATCTTGGAAAGACAAAGTGAAATGCAAAGAAACAAAGGAAAAAAATAATTCGTACTATTGGAGGGCCGAGACAGAAAGGTCACTCTCACGTTTGCTTTGCTTTTGCTGTATTCTTGTTGAAAACAGGAGTGAGATGTGATCACACGCTAATGATCCATAATGTTAAACTATACATGAAAGCAAACGTGTCTTTTATTAGTTGTTGTTAGCAGGATACTTTTTTGCTTACAGTATCCAGTTTGTATACAGTATACGTATAGCTGACAGTGGGGAACTGTCATAACAATATTTTAGTAGGCATCATCTTTTTAAAAGTTGTAATTAAGGTAGCAGTTAATTATACTGGCTTAATAATTGCTGCTATCAGCATAGCAGCTTTATAATAGTGGCATATATGTTGTTGAAATTGACATATTTGGAGTAATTTGGAGAAATTAATAATTAAAGTAAAACATCATTAAGTGTCTTTCCAGGAATTATGAATAGAAGGTTTCCTGTCCTTTCAAAGCAGCTGTTTTTATTGCAGGGTTTCCATCTCCCTCACACCCTTTTTACTCCTGTTTGATACAACACTACCAGTCAGATAATGATACAGTCCTTGTTTATATTACAAGGGCAACCTCAAGCTTGACCATTCCATGACCCCTCCCCTCCCGACCATCACAAATCAAACAAGCGGGAAAGCGTAAAAGTACCACATGAAGTTGTTCTGCACCGTCTGCTCCACACAAAACGCTAATCACATTTTGATATATGAAGTGGTTTTCTTACACTTCAATAAAACATTATTCTTAAGGCCAGAAAGATGTCAGGGAAAAACTGAACCTTGACCCCTCCACTGAAGTTTTCAGAGAGAGTCTGGTTTGTCAGTCAGCGGAAGCTCTCGATTCTCTTCAGGGCAATGCATTTACCCATGGTACAAAGTGAGTTCCCGTATACTTGATGTGCAAACGGGCTCAGCCTGTCAATGAAAGCTCTTATTATGCATTGAAATCTCAGAAGATCATGCGAGGTTAGAGCGGGAGCGCAGAATCTGTGCATGCCTGAAGTTAACTGATGTTAGTCTCAAACCTTTCATATCCGATTCAACACATCAAAAGTTTAACTCCGTCTCAACATGAAATAAAAATGTTTGTAACACATCTTTCTTTCGTGCGTGCTTTTTTTCCTTCCTTCCTTCCTTTCTCTCTCTCTCTCTCTCTCTCTTTGTCTTATCCGTTTATGGAGACACCTAAAGCAAGCGACATACAAAAAATAAACCTTACCATGTCCTGTGGATAATGAGTGGGAGAGTAGGCCAACTTTGGTAGCTTTGTTTGTTTATTTGGTGGGGACAGCTGGCTAGATTACGTTCATCTCACATTGCTAATGCCCTTTCTAGACATTCAAAGCTGTTTCCATGAGCTGATGCAGAACGTGATTTTGCATTCTGAAGTAGGATTGCCTCATTGGCTTGATCATTGCTTGATGTATTCATTTATTCATGTGTTCATTCATTTATTCATTTAGCATTTCACCAGGACAAAAGGTCGTTCTCACAAAATACAGTGAATATTGTATGACTTCCATCAGAAATGTGTATTTAACAGGATTTCACACAATATTGGCACAATGTGCTAGTAATATGCTAGTATAACAGACACATAGACAAACTAAAATTTAAGAGCCACTGAATTACATTTACAGTTATGCATTTGGCAGGTGCCTTTATCCAAAGTGACTTACAGTAGATTCAGGTATAACATTTTATCTGTATTTATATCCTTGAGATATAACACTCTTCCAACTGAGCTACAAGACCACTCATTTAATAATGAGAAATACTCCATTAATATTTCTCACTGTAGAATTACTGTTCCTGCACCTAATAAACAGACCCGGGATACCGGTACATTATAATAATGTGGAAAGTTACTATGAAAAGTCATATTTAGAAATATTTGTTAGATAAGCAGCATGTAGTGAATCAAACCCTTGAATTGTACAATGTTCACTGGAAGCACACAGATATAACGGTTTATATTATTCTTCGGTAACGGTAGTGATTTTCAGTTATCTGTATATTGGATGTCTGGATTTTGTTTTATTGGTTTATATTTTTATACAGTTTTCATGATTAAATCCATATGTATGTGTCCTAAACAATAATGGCAACTCTCTGGAAAGATTAAGTCAAACATTTCATTTCTCATGGGTGCATCAGGCTGATGTGGTATAAATAAAAGCAGTATAAAGCTGTTTTAAGAAGGTTTCCTATGTCATATGACAGATGGGTCCTCGGAGCGCATGCTGCCTCATATCACTGGAACAAGGTTAGGATTCATTCCTCACTCTGTCCTCCTCCCCTCCGCAGTGCATCCATCAGCACAACATGATGAAACCCTGTTTTGCCTCCAATATGTGACTGAAAACAGTCTCTTCTGGGAAAGACGTTTTAAAGACAACAATTTCTGGACTTTAGCTCAGACATGAGGTTTAATCAAATGGAAGATTGTGTAAGGTTAAAGGTTAACGCATCAGATACTGACTGTAGCCTTAGAAGGTGACAGATGCGTAAAAATAATGTTTGAATAGCTTTATGGAACACTGCCACTCGAGAACGGGGAATCCCGAGCGCTTCAGAAAGCTCTAGAGTCACATCATTAAGACACTGTTGTATATAGTGCTGCATAGACAAGAGCACATTTTTAATATAGAATCTAAATGCCATATTGTCTCAAAAGCCCTTGTATTACAGCTGCAGACTGTGGCTTATCCCAGACTTCTGTGGATACATATGGGGACATCCTGGAATGTAATATATTAAAATATAATACTTTAAAATAAATGTTGAAACCGTAGATCTGTGCGGAGATCTTTTTATGAAATAAATCTCTCAATATTACTGGTGAGGAAAGTATAAACGTCCCACTAACTCTAGTCTCTGGTATATTTCACAGTATTTAGTTTAAAATACCATAGTATTTTTTTGTTCTTTTATAGTTTTTCATACAGTGGTTTGGCATATTTTATCATTGGCTTGCAAGTGTTTTAAAATTAAATTAGACATTAAAAGGCTGTTTAAAGGAGCAGCTTGGAGACAAAAAAAAAGATGTGCTTCTGATTTTGTCAGGTTTATGAAGTTCATGCCATTTTTTCAACAATAACTAGAGTTTAATAACTAATGGCAAGGGTTTATTTTATGAAATTTGCCAAACTATTTCTCCAGCACAACTGCATATTCTTCATATTCTGTTTTCTGAATTATGTCTCAAATATTCAATGCTTATTACATCTAAATAGAAATTCTGACCAAAACAGTTTCTGCTGATTTTGTCAGTCCTGCCTACAGAACAGACTGCTGTGCTTTCATTTACACGAGCTTCCACTTTCCTGCAGCAAAAGCTACAATAAAATAATAGTCAAAAGTCATATACGTTACAGTAGTTTATAACATTCTCTAACTGTAGACTATATGATTGTCATTTTGAGTGAAATTGCAGCTTTAAATTATTTTATTAGTATAAAAAATATATCGCATGAAAACCTGGGGGAAAGGAAACATAATTGCACCACCCATGGTTACATTCATAATCTGATCTGTCATAAAAAAATAATAGCTCATATTTATGTTGCTAATAAAATTGTTTGCTATAGTTTATATATTGCTACAGTTTGCCACTGTGTGTTTGTATGTGAATAATTTATTTATTTCTCAGTTCAGTAATATTTAAATGTGCAATCTTAAAAGGTGTGTGAAATTTGGGATCCCAAACGTCATTTTGGAGTGGATCTCACATTCATACCTAAGAGGAATTGACACTTGCAACTAATTGGCACACAGCATATATTGCTCAACTAACAAACAAATGTCACATAAATGTCACAGATAAATGTCACATAAACGTTCACGTCAGGTGAGATATTATGTATTTAGTCATTTAGCAGATGCTTTTATCCAAAGAAACATACAATTGAGGAATATCACAAGCAATTAATCACACAAGAACAAACGATATTTGTACTACAATACAGCAATAATACCAGAACAACCAGTAATACCAAAGATAGAACGATGTTGTGTGTGTGTATGTGGTTTATCTTGTGGTTTAAGTTCTGATGGAAGAGATGTAGGTTATGTTTGTAAATCGCATCTGGAAAGCAACTTTATTCCTTGTGATATAACTAGCGAGTTCTGTTCACTCACTGACCATAAATAGTATGGTAAGTTAACCTAGCCTTGCAGGAGTGTGTTGAAGTACAGTGTGAGTGTGCTTTTTCAGTGGCAGTCTTTAGAACCAAGGTCAAAGCCTTGAATATGATGTGGGCAGCTACAGGTATCAAGTGGATTGAGATGAAAAGGGGTGTGACATGAGCCCATTTTAGTTGATGGAAGACCACCACATTGTGTACCATTTGAAGAGGCTTAATTCTGGAAGTCCGACCGAAAGAGCTTTGCAGTAGTATTCAGTCTGAAAGAGGTTTTTTAATGCTGTTATACAGCATTAACTTACATGAACATGCATTGAGATTTGGGGCAGTGAGTTTAACTGGCCATTAAACACTACCTTTAGTGTCAGGCTGTATTGATGAACCCAGTGATGTTGTGGTCATGTGATTGGTTGGTATTACAAGGGGATAATTGTTACAACAGATGACACTGAGAAATCTCATTACAATCAAATTGGAAAATTACATTGGGCAGAGTAACCTGAGTATAATTGTAGGATCTAACTCGCAGCTGCATGTTAATTGGTTTATGGAACCAAGGGCTGATCTGAGTGTACAAATTCAGGTACAGAATGCAACTGTAAATAGGAATTGAGAATAGGGAAATATAATGTACAGGTAACATTGATCTAATGCTTAATGTTACATGAGATCTAATTCACTCCCACATGATATCAAGTGTGTAAAAATTCTATGTGACCTCATATTTCAGGCACATATTTGTGTTTGGGAAAAAGCAGCCTTGCTTTAGCTCAATCTGCACAAATGATAGAGGAACTTTAAATATAAAGCCAAGTGTGTGTATTGCATTGCCTGGTATTAATATCAGACTAATGCGCACAATGTTGTTGTTATTTTTCCGTTTATTAATATATTTTTTAACCCTTTGTTATTGCTGTGTGGATACAAGTATAGGTGTTCCTGTATCTCAGTTGGAAGAGCATTGTGTTAGCAGGGCAAAGGCTGTGGGTTCGAATCCTAGGGAATGCACATACTGATAAATAAATGTTTAGCTTAAATGCACTGTAAGTTCCTTTAATGAAAGTGTCTGCCAAATGCATAATTGTGATTTTGGCTCAGGAATCAGGAATTTTAAAACCCTTTATGGCTGGACCACTAGTCACAGGCACAGTCTGAACAGGGAGGGTATCGCTGTGGATGCACACGATGTGAAGTCTGGCTTTGGTGTGGACGGCAGGGAGCACAGAGGGTTGAGCCAGTATGACAGAGCTCAGTCGAGGAGCATGGACACACATCATCTGTTGAGACAGACTCTACACCTCGGGGCTTTTGTTAGCTTTGTTTGAATGCTGTGGACAGCAGACCACACTTGCCAAGATTTCTCCATTAATGCACCTGAATCTGTTGGCATTGGACAGCGTCTGACAGTTTGTGTGATGTTGCTCTGGATGACCACTTTACAGACCAGAGCTTTCTCTTCATACTTCGTTTTAGGGCAGACTACATCAACAGCAATGAGCATGCATGTCAGTTAAAGATAAAGTATTTATTAAGGCAGAGGGACGTGTCCATGTGTACAACACCTAACTATTTATAATTTAATGCCATGTTATTATGTTTTGTAGCTTAATTACAGGACATATCACTGCAACATTGCTTAGCTGGTTTTACCGATATATACAGAACACGTGCACATGTAGCAATGCACATATTCACAATATATAAAAGCTGTCTTACAGGGATGTATTTAATTGGCTGTCTGTCTGTATGGCCAATGAAACTTTTAACTTTCAAATCTTTTTAAGTCCAATTTTGCCAAGATAAAGTTTTTTCGTTTATACTACACTGGAAAATACAAATCTATTTGAAATGCACATCCCTAATGTCTTGTTCTGTTCTGTACCATAAGGGCTAAAATATCTTTATTTATTTATTATTTCCATAATATTAATGCAGAGAAAAGTTTTCGGTCTTGGATTTTGTTTTGGTTTTTTAACTTAAAAAACAACTTTTGATTTCCCTTAAAATACAGCTTTACTACAAAGGGTTCAGCCCACGGAGATGTCACTGTGTATAGCTAATCGCGTCTAGTGAAGAAAACTGCGTTGGAAATATCCATTTCACATTTACTTAATTTTGTTTGGCAACCTGGAAAAAGGCTATTAACAACACAAGATCAGGATCAATACATTATTTCAACATCTCTGATGTCATCTGATCCTAGATCAGGAGACGGCCACTAATTTAAATTCGTGCTGGAGCTCGGTGATGCTACCATTAATTCCTGATAAGAAAGGACCGTTGTACTGCCTTCTTTAATCTCTGACTGATCCTTCTGTGTGATCAATAGCCTTCCTTTCATTATTTCCCGTTTTCTTTTCTTATTTAGCTTGACGAGACGATTGATCCTTCAGAGTTGAGCGAGGCTTCTCACGTCACTCGTTTTTGTTGCAATTAGGATACCTTTGGGGGCCGTGGGGGTTGGGGGGCGCATTAAAATCCACTGACCCTCTAGTATTGTTATCTAGTCTTGGTTGATCAGTCAAACAACCTCTGATGGCAACTTATTGTGGTCGAGAGGCAGGAAAGCGTTTCAAACAAGTGGATTAAGTGAGCAAGCCAGCGAGTGAGAGAGAAAGATGTGTGTCGGTGCTTGTGTGTGTGTGTGTGAGCGAAGGAGACGGAGAGAGTGTGAGAGAGCGTGGAGGGTGTTTGAGTTGCCGCTGTTAGTACCGGTGAGGAGGAAATAATCACAGTGTTGCTTCCTCATGAATTATTAAGAAGCCCTCAGCCTCTGTTAGCCTGAGTCAAAATGCTGCATTTTCATCTGTGGCTGTGAAGCCGAGAGGAGGTTGTTTTTTATCTGTGTGTGTGCGCGTTTGTTTTGATAGGTGTATTACTGCTGGTAAGCAGGACTCAGCGTGCTGAACAAGTGCTCAGATGAGCAGTCCGAGCGTGGAACCCAGAGCAGCAGCAGCACTGCTGGAACTGGGAGGCAAGCAGTCATCTCTACTATACGCGACAGCAACAGTCCCTCTCTCTCTCTCTCTGTCTCTCTCTCTCTGCCTGCCTTTTTTTCCTTCTGTTCTTTCTGGAGTTAAGATCTTGTTCGCCAGAGCGCAGAAAGAGGAACGTGGGGAGTGAGTGGAACAGGGCTTGAAAGCTATCCAAACATCCCAAACGCAGACCTGGCTGCCCACATGCCGATCGAATTTGTTTGCAAAATCAAATTTGCAGAGGAGGATGAGAAACAAAAAGGCAACCAGGAAGGGGACAAGGAGAGCCTGATCGAGGAGAGCTGCAGCCCCCCAGCCAAGGACCTGGCCGGCTTTGCCAATGCCTGCTCGCTCCATGGGATTAACCATATCTTCGTCTCGGGCCGGCTGGGTGTCAGACAGACCCTCTGGGCTTTAGCATTCCTGGTGTCCCTGACTCTCTTTCTGTACCAGGCAGCAAAGTGTGCCATCTCGTACCTGGAGCATCCTCACGTCACGGCGCTGAACGAGGAGGCCACCCCTGAGATGGTGTTCCCCGCCGTGACCATCTGCAACGTCAACCGCTTCCGCTTTTCTGCCCTTACCGACGCTGACATCTACCACCTGGCCAACCTGACAGGCTTGCCCCCCAAAAATAAGGATGGCCACAAGCCCACAGATTTGGAGTATCCAGCACCAGACATGCAGGACATCTTCAACCGGACGGGTCACCAGTTGGAGGAGATGTTGAAGAGCTGTAACTTCAGTGGACAGAACTGCTCAGCTGAGGACTTCACAGTGGTAAGTTTGAGGAAAGTTTCTGACAACCTACTTCTGGCCTCGAAACTCACCAGAGCTTTTTGATGTGACTTTACTCTGACTTGTGAAAGGTAACATAAGGGGCAGACGGTTTATAAACATGGAGGAAAGCTGTAAACACCATTTTATTATTTGAGAAAAGGTAAAAATACCTAAGAACACAACCAACAATAGATGAACAGCTGTGTTGTCCCTTTATAGCTCTAGTTGTTTTAAGAAATACCTCATGGCACAAAAAAAATTCTGTTCTCAGTTAAAATTGTGAAGTCTGCAGATGTTGCCAACAAAATCGGTTTATCATGGTACCTCCGTACAGTGTCTGTGAGCAGTGAGGTGGATAGAGATGTGTTCGCCTCTGTTTTCCCCGTATGCTGTTGTGAGTATTCGTTTGGAGATAGTTTTGTAAATAGGACACAGACCAGACTCACTGCTGTCATTGTGTTCACAGGAGTGGTCCTGTTTCCCCGCGCTCATGATTTCTCATAATGTAGCAGCAGCAGCAGGGGCTTCTGTTGTTCCTCTTGGGAAAAGAGCAGGGTGCCTTTTTATATTTACTTTACAAAGACATCTGTTGTTTTATGCTGCCACCAGTGTCAGTCGCAGAAAGAGAGCATGATAACAGGAATGCGTTTATAAACCTCCCTCACACGCTCGCTCCTTCTGTTTAGCATCATAGAAGTTTCCTGAAATGTTGTATTTCAATCCTGTTGCTGCTGAAATTAAATATTTCAGCTCTGACGTACATGACTTTTGCATTAGCTAAACGGCTACAAGGAATTAAACATGTAAACATGCCCATGTCCACTGAAAAGGTCTTGTGTGTCTATCATGTCATATTTATTCAAGCGCATGTGTACTGATGGATGAAGGAATATTGCTTTGGTTACATTTGTCAAGTTTTAATAGCATGCATTAGATGTAGATAGCTTCAGCTTTCTGAGATGTGTAAGATCTCAGTATAACCTTGACAATTACATGGAGCTGCCCTTTGATGTGTCACAGAGAAAAAAAAAACACCATTTATTTGATCTTAAGTAACATTCGTATGTCAGGACAAATAAGAACTGACAGCAGACTCTACCTCAGCTCTTCTCTTCCTCTGCCCGTTCTGTTCCCTCTCTCTGCCCATTGGCCATAAAGAAAAAATGTTAGGCTTCTGCAGAAAAATAAAGACAAAACTGAGGAGAAAAAGACGGAGGTTGATGTGACAGGTAAACATGAAGGTTTGTGCTTACTGTTTTTTTGGGGATTTAAGGATGTCAAAAATACTGGCAGTTCAGTGTCAAGTCGTTACTTAAAGATGTAACAAGGTCTTCCTGCACTAGCATCAGTAGTAGCAAACAACGACTCAATTCGGATTGACGGGGGCGTGTGTGAACAGACTTTTTGTTTAAAATAATCAGCTAATAAAGTATTGAGGTAAACAGTTGGTTTGTCTGAAGTGAATG
>JAZGTJ010003753.1:0-33769 GCA_036877575.1 Botia almorhae
CTGGTGATAAAAACCTTTCATGACATTAGGGTCTGTGAGGTTCCGTGAGCAGATCATTGAGATCATTGCGTGAAGTCTATCTTCCTCCTCCTCGTCGTCGTCCAGAGAGGGCGCACGACTGCCCGTGGTGTGGTGGTAGTTTATAGTGACTGCTTGGGCAATAAAGAAACACAGTTTAGCACCCGCCTACGAAGCAAAGTCACACTCCACTCACGCACAAGCGCACGCACACACGGATATAAAAAGGTGCAGTCAGAACAAAATGCTGCGTCTCAATACTTACGTCCTTCCCAGCATCCTCCACAACGGCTGTTATGTTCCACAGAAATGTGAGAACAAAACACACGGACAACAATGATGTGCAGAGGCAGTGAATGATCCAGGCCTGTGTGGCATTCAGCCAATCAGGAAATGGAGTGATGGATGTAAACACAAGTATGTGGAAGTTGATGGGGAGTACGCACTTAGAACAACTTGCAGCAATTCAAAGTGACTAGGCGACATAACTTTGAGGTGATCTAAGGCAGCCAGATGATTTTGGTCCGGAACCGCCCAGTTAGACAGACAGAGATATGATACCACGCGCCATGGCACTGTTCTTTTTAATTACATACATTATGGATTTCAATGAAAAGTCTAGTGTGGCCGCAGCATAAGGCTGAGACTAGAAGGACTGTAGTGACTGTTGGTGATGTAATATGGGCGTGTCTATTGTCTAATGTAATGCAAATAAGCAATGCATTATAATGCTGCAAACACCAATAGGAGTAAAGACAGCAAAGTTCACAGGGTCTCCTGTGAGATGCTGTAGTCATGTGTAGACATTATGGAGAAGTTAATGTTACATTAAGCATTTTTACTGTAATTTTACTGAATTTGTCTCTGCCCACATGCAGAGATATAAAGAATGGAGGGTCAGCTTGATTCTGTTTGAATGACACATTAATATTCGTTCATGGTCCAACGTATCAAGCACAGCTGCAATTAATTTATAAACACTTTCCACTGCAGAATGCAAGACTGATCCTTATCAAATCAGAATGACTAAAAAGAAACAATTAGAATGATTTTTACAAGCAATACATTTCATTCGTGACCAGAATCCCACAGCCCACCATCTACACCACTAGCAGCTTTAAAGGTGTAGATGAAATGTGTGGAGGGACGGACAGATGAAGGTGGATGGAGGTGAAAAGAAGAACAGGCACATATCTGCTGAAACTCACTGGAGTCGTGACGGTATCCCGGATAAACGATACGAAACACATAGTCTGCAGCAATCTGTTCCTCTCCATCTCCATCCTGATCCACCAAACGGGCCATGCTGTTCCTCTTACGAAGCTTAGGGAAGACTTTTCCCTGTTCGTTTAGCACAAACACAATCGTATTTAAATAAAAGACGATGATCATCATTTCCCAAATGAATAACATTTGTAGTTAATCTGAAATATTGAACGTGACAATGTCAACAAGCAAAAACTAACAAACAAAGGGAAGGAATTAATAAGTGACTTCAAGCATTAGTTAGTTAAAGAAAGATTAGGGGAGTTACAGAGAGGTCATAAAAAGCTGCAGATAGTTATTATGTTCATTGCTTTTATTCTACAGGAAAACTTACTGACACTTTTCCAGGTTTTATTAAATGTATTTTAGGATTTAATTTTATTTAATAATTTCAGGGTAATAAATTAAAGTTGATTTGAGGACTTGGAAAAAACCCTCACCTTACCCCTCTGTGACCAGAGGGGGGGCTCCAGCTGACCCCGGGGCAGCAGGCCTGTCTCCAAACAGGACAGGAAAGCTAGCAGGTGGCCCCCAGGAGGGAAGTGCAGAGGGGGCCGCTGGATCCCATCCTGACTTACTAACACCAGAGTACCACCACAGTCTGCTATAATAATAGAGTAAAAATGCAATAAAACATTTAGAAAATACTGAATACGTGACAAACCTTGATATGTGATAATGTGGTAAAATTAACTACTAAGTGGTCATTATTGTTTTATTATCACTATTACTTCATTATCAAAAGATATGAATGGAGATCTGATTAGAAAGGAAATGAACAGCCTGGACTCACGACGCTGGTGACAATGAATGCAGACGATCTGTCTTAAAGGCACAGTCAGTGCGTAATCCCAATAAATACTAGTGTTAGAGAGAGAGAGAGAGAGAGAGAGAGAGATTTAGTAACAGAGGTACAGTATATTATTTTAAAGCTCAATAAAGTCCGCTTTATACAGGGTACCACACATGGGGTAAGATGGGCCACCTAGAGTGACTATCAACATATAATGATACATTACTTTTAGATGTTTATTTGTTCTTTACAGATACTTTTTGTAACCTTATATAACCACGTAATTGACCAGGTGCACGTACAGTTTTGACAGGAGTTTAAGATTATTCACAGTGATTGGCCACTCCAAAGGATTATGGCACTCCAGCTTTACCCAACCAATTCACCTGATGACCACATTTTCCTGAATTCAAGACTGTATGTGTATAGGCAGAATCATTGATGTGTATATACAGATATATCACCTCTTCTCCAGGTCACAGTCCCCTAGAGTGCCGTTGATCAGCTGATTGGGCGTCCACTTCAGCGTGAGTGTTTCTCCCGCTTGATGAAGAGACAGGTAACCACGCAGGACCTCCATGTCCTTCTTCTGCACACAAGAATCACAATAATCACAAAAATCACAATAATCACAATAATCACAATCACAAGGGATTCCCCCATTTCCCCACCTGTCTGAAAAGAACTAACAAGTATAATCAGCCGTCTTACTCTGTCATAATCTGTCATGATGACCTCCCCATGTAGAAATGACAGTTAATTAGGTGCATTTCTCAATACTTCAGTATGTTTTCTTTAGACATTCAGCAGTGTGGGTGAACTAAACTACCATAAACCATTTCCATTTACAATGCATTTAATTTTTTGGGAAGAGAGATTTCCCAATATGTCAGGATATACTGATACATTTGGAGAGTTGTGCGAAGTGTAGTGAATATTAAAAAATGCATATCACTATTTTTGATAATATTGTAGTATATAAGGAAGAGAAAATAAGACACAAATGAGTTAAGGAAAATAGAGAGAGAGAAAGGGTGTGAGAGAGAGAGAGAGAGAGAGAGAGAAACATAAATGAAAAGTCTCTTATGATTTACCAGGATCATGATAGCTGTAAGATGCATCATGTTTCGCACAAAAATCCAATTAGACCCGAATCACTGTGATCCTATTGGCAAGGGTCATTTACACTATTGATTTCTGCAGATCCTTGCCAGACGCAGCACTCACTGTGCCAGTTACATCAGTCACTGTTGCAAATCTTACAGACACACATGCAAACACACGCAGACACCCCATCACTGACTCATAGTTGATGATAAATCTAATGTGGTGTAATGGCTAGTCCAGTCTGCCTTTTCCAGTTCAGACGAGTAGCCAACTTTCAGTCAGGAAGTCCGTACGGGCATCAGTGATTAAACACCAGAAAGCTGGAAATGTCGGCTGTTTGGACAAAGAGCATGACTGAGAACTCACTAATGAAGAGGACAAAAAATGGGGGAGGATACTAGGGCAGAATAATTCTGACTGTAACAAGAAATTAACCAGGGCGTTAAACCAAAACAACAGCAGAATTCCTTTTATTTGGTCTGCTATTTAATAGTTTATAATTTCATGGTATAATTAAACAATTATTAAAGTCCCACCACATCATTTTAAAAAACAGATGCACATTTTATATAGTTGTCTATACACATTTTATATAGACATATATAATGTCTATATACTTTATACATAGACATGTTTATATAGTTACTTTTGTATATGAGAAATATTCTACAATTCACTGATTCAGTTGAAGTACTTACTATTTTACTATAGTTTTAATAAATACAAATAATAAATATCTACTATATAAAAAAAACGCTGACAGTGGTGTGAACTTTTGTTTCACGAATCAAACCAGCTCTCCAGTGCATCTGCGTGTGTATGACTGAATCAGTGTGTGTGTGTGTTGTCTTACCGGTTGAACGAGTACGTTGTTCTTTCCATACAACAAGTGAACTCTGGAATTTTGATGGAGGGATTCGACGTACTCTCTCGCCGAGGCTGCAAACTTGTCCTCAGACATGCTGCCACTGGACTGTCGCTTTCGTATCTAAGAAACACATTGTAAACACGAAATATCTGTGTAATATACGCAGAAGATTACATTTAATAACAGTACTAGAAACATACTCCACAAATATGCACTAACTGCATGATTTTCTCACCCCGAGGGCAGGTCTGCGACCCGGTGAGACCTCCTGGCCCCTGTGGGCCCCGTGAATCCGGTGCCTCTGCACCAGCTCATTGGCTGACGGGTCCGTCCAGAAATGATCTGACGTCTTAAGCTTGGTGTACTCCAGAGCACAAGGCCCAACTACAAATGATAAAAATATTGATTTCACACAAAACGAATGGAAGCTAGCAAAATATTTGACAAAAGGATCTCAGGTTGAAATATAATGCAATAACACAGACACAGAGCTGACACCATTTGAATCTGGTTCTTCAGTAAGCTATAAATCTCTATTAGCTGCATTACGAAAAGACAGAGTGTGTTTGCAAGCATCACATGGACTTACCCAGAAGGGCTGCCAGTATAGGGCCAAACACAGAATCGTGCATGAGGGCCTCTCTTTCATAATACTTACTAACATACACACACACACACACACACACACACACACACACAAACAACAACCACACACAACATGAATGTCAATGGCCAGAAATGTATTTCAAAGACTAAACGACACATTCTTACGAGTGAAAGTGATTATCAAGAACATAAAGAGAATATATTTAAAGCTCTAGATCTACTTGGAATTAATGTCACAAGAGAACAAAACACTGGCCTAGCACTTTTTAAGCAGCCATCATCTCAGAACTATATTCAGAACTATGTTTTATAAGGAAATTAAGTTAAAATCACACTGAACCGTACAGAAGCATTTATTATCGCTTAATAATCTCTGTGCTCGCGGCAGTTCTGTTCTCAAAAGCTTTGTATGTTTCTTTATGGAGAAAATGAATGAGAATTTATTAGAACCTTACGGTTCATTTATACAAACTCAAACAGACAAAGCCAACGGGACTAAAACGGAGCTGGTGCAGACAATCTAATTACCTTGCATTATCCACAATATACTGCACAATTGTGTCCAGGACTTTCTCGAAGAGGGCGGTGCGGACCCAAATGTGCTTGAGGGCCTGTGCGGAGAGAGGCTGAGGAGCTCGGCCAGCAGACGAGCCCTGTCTCCTGAGGGGCTCTTGTCCTGTGCTCTGACTGCTTCTCCTGAGAGAGAAGACCAATAACAAACACGTTGAGCTCACTCACAACACAGAATATGAAGTGAGGTCTGAGGTATCACGTTAAAATGAGGCACAAGGCTGCTGAAGTCTGACGAACAGCATGAATGTGTGAAATATATGCAAATTATTTCTCACTTTTTAACTATCTGGTGAATGACAGGAAAATCCGTGTGAAGTTTGAATAACTCGAGTCTCAGAATATATAAATGAGGGATCATTGTAGAATTCACAATTCATATATATGCATTCTTTCATTTGCAAATATGCTCATTTAGATGTATTAAATATTCAGACTCTGTATGAAAAGGTCTTTATTCATTCTGTAACTCCATTGTCCTCTTTTAGCCTGCTAAAAATCCCACATTTACGTTCCTTTGTCTTACAAAAGGAGATAAAGGGGTTATGACAAAGTGTCTGTGGGTGGGCTATTTCTGTTTTCGAGTCCTGTACTTTTCCACACAGCATCTCAACAGGATGAACAGACTGCTCATCTACAACAGTGCAGGAGGGCCAGAGGCAGACACAAAGCCCACTGGAACCCACTGTGCCACTCGGCACACAGAGACAACAAACACATTCACACAACGACACGAGCATGTGTCACCCCAGAGGACCTGGAGAGTATTAATAGAGATGAATCTCACAGATTAACAGGAGACAGAGCATCAGTCACAGCGGCCACTTAACCCATTTAAAACAGCTATGCGTCTTACACCTGAAAGCATTGTCTAACGGATTCCCTGCAATTACGGTTTTGCCGAGATGACATATACACGCTTTGAAGAAGCGCTGTGAGTTATCACTGATGTTTCTTGAGAGACATAGGGCAGCACTAGGCTAGCAGCGAGTTGTCACAGCGCTCTCAAAGCATGAGGAAAACACAGAAGACACAACGAGCTAAAAAATATCGTCTCGCTTTAGGGTGCTGTCACTAGCTACAAGCGCGCAAAGCAGAGCTTGAACAAAGCTGCGGGGAACGAACACAGCAGCATGAATGAACAACTAGCATAGCTTGGTGGAGATCGGCATGACTGAGAGAGAGTTAAAAGGAATATTTCTGGTTCTTTTCAACTTGATGTCAAACTAAAAAAAAAAGTTGCATCAAAGAAAATGTAAATCGTCTTTCAGTGCAAACAGAACGCGTTTAATATTGGGTGATTTCTAAAAACGCTCTTCGAAACTGTTTGGGGTTATTCTAGGGAGTCTAGGACAAAAATCAGATACAAGATGAGTCATCAATATTTTTGGTACAGCACTGCATATTTTAAATTTTACCTGCTGAAAATAAATCTTGTTCTCCTTTTTAAGAGCACACTGGCATACAGTTGGCCTCAGAGCTAAAAGACATGTAAAAGCCACACAACTTTAAAAATAACACAAATAAGCAAGACTGTTTTATTGTGTGACTTTTCCAGGATCAGTTTGGAGGCTATAAGAGCAAAGAGAAGTGTTGTAGTGTTGAGTGCACAGGTGAAGGACTCCATCACAAGACCTAAACCAATAACACCACACAACCATCAATCTCCCTTCAGCTCAGACGGCACACCACACCACAGTAACACATAGCCCAGCACAGCTGCAGACACACCGGAGATGGATGAGCCCGCTGTCTGTGCCACAATGGTCCTCATCTTCTCTGATTTACATAAGCATTGATCTCATAACGGCCCACCTCTTAGCCCGCGTGTGTGTTTGTTGGCCACAGTAGGGACGTTCAGTGTAAGCAAGGGAATAAATCCCCGCATCAGAGATGGGCTGCGTAATGCCATGGAAATAAAAAACTGCATCTAAAGCAATAATGCAGCGCATTCAAAGCAGCTTCAGTCTGCAGTTAATGAAGACGAGGTGAGGGTTCAATATATACCTGATGAATCTATAAATAGCACATTTCCTCATATGACATCTGTCGCTTTTAAATGACGCTATGGAATGCTTGATTCTGATTGGCCAATGTCTGCATTGAACGGTCGTATTTTTGCACAATAAACACTAACATGAATATTTTATATATAATATTTATTAGATTTACATTTAAAAATGTGGCTACTTACCAAAAAACAATATTAAAAATTCAAATACATTTAAATGAATATGAGTTAACGGAAACCTTTAGCTTTTGAAGCACACCAATATAGATGGTTTCAAAGGCGGTAATTGAGACCAGCCCCGTGCTATAGCACAGAACTTGAAACATACAGGACACCGAGTTTCTGTATGCAGTGGAATACAACCCAATCAATCACATAAATGAAGCAATGAAGTACACATTTGTTTTCAACCCAATAGCTCCCTCGAACAGGAGACCAATCACACGTGGTTACTTTATTAGATCATAATGTTGTTTGTAATATCTTTGATTTAGAAATTAGTCTGAGCCCTGAATGGCTGCGGTAGAGGTATTCAATAACCAGCGAGCATCTAGTTGCTCTAGCGATGGTGACACCATGGTGTTGCTGTGGCAACACCAGTAACCAAGTGTGCAGCGATGGGGGAGGGGTGATTAAAATGGACAGGCACGGAAAAACCACAAAACGGCACTCTAACGTTTCTGTGTAGCAACTGTACAGACCCACATACACAAGAGACTTCAAGTGATCTCTGACCACAGAGACGTTGAGTCACGCAGCGATCGTTGCTATTAAGCTAGGCATTCCCATCTTGAATGGCACATTGGCTGCGACGTTCTGCTAATGGAGAGATAATGGGAAAATAAGAAGCTAACTGAAGCCCTGGAGCATCCATCCAAACCATCCCTTATTTAAAGTGCTACTGTACAGAGCCAGTCAGCTGTTTAAAGCCCGACAAAGCAGCAGATCTCTCTACGCACACCAGATATAATCTGCTTCCTGCTAGCACTGTTGTCTGAGCACCATATCAGTCATAAAGCAATGTTAATATTGCTAATAAGATCATTTCTTATAACTGCCTTTTTCGCATCACTAATTTTCCCACTCCTCTATGTACAATGTACAGTAATAAGCAGAGTACAAAATTGTTAAAGGGGGAAGTGTGTATTTATTTTTGCGCTAAAATACGTTTTCTCAATTAAATGCGCAGAAACAATCATAAGTTTTTGAATCCCCATCAAAATTAAACACTGTGGCGCTTTCCAAACATTGTTCTGTTCTGTCAACCAAAACTGTGAAGTTGTGTGCTAAGATTTTATTTGGAAAGACAACAAATAAACCATGCGCTTTATATATCAAACACCATTCTTTATAACACCATGCACTGATAAATTGTGGAAGCCGTCACTGTTTATTTTGATTAGAAGTGAGATGTCAGACCTGGTGATTTCGGCCTGCTGCTGCAGCTGCTCTTGCACCTTGCGACACACCTCACTTGCTGTCGCGTTCACCTTGCCGATCTTGGTGAAGAGGGCAGCGATCTTATCACTGCGGAGGAACCCTGCGGCTCGACGCTTCAGCAGGTGGCTTAAGCAAGCCTCAATGGAACCTGCAAGAAAATAGAGGGAGATGTTAGTATGGAGGAGCATGCAGAGCAAGATGACAAAACACTAAACACACTGCAACTATTAAGTTAACTTAACTATTACACTATAACTACTAAGTTGAAACTATCTTGTTTCAACTTTAATTCTTAAAAATACAACCAAAACTAAAGAACTAAATGGTGAACTTCTTTAATAAGGCAATGAACAATGCAATCCAATCACAAATGGATTTGGCGTTGTTCTAGTTTCCATGGTAACCCCAACTTTTCCTATTGGTTGATCCAAGGAGGTGCTTTTCATGACTGGCAGAACACGTAATGAAGTTCTTAATTAGGAATTTTTATAAAAAATAACTGAAAAATCACATTTACTTTGCGGCTTCAACAGAAACGTATACTATACAATTTCATCGTAGCTCCTTCTTTAAAGGTTTATATGTTATCGTTAAGAAAAGAGATTGTCTTTTGAAAAAACATTCGATTTCTGATTCTGAAAAACTACCGTTGTGCTCCATTGTGGTTTGCCTTATACTCATTCGGCTTTCGTGAGGTAAACACTCATGACAGGACCACATTGCCAATTGGCAATAAGATTTAACACCGGTTCCTGGAGCAGACTTAAATATTTCAGTAGGACAGGGTCTGTGTGGCTACTTCTGCTAAGCTACAGCCCCCTGAAGCACTATGGGCTCACTTCAAAAACAAATAAATAAAACCAACCGTTTCCCAGCCCAAACCATCATAATGTCACTTATGAAGGATGGAACAGATGTTTAGTGTAGCACAAAACAACGTGTTTGTCCATCTCTCTGGACCAAGTACACAACCGCACACACACACACACACACACACAAATGACACAAATCAAGATGCATGAGCAGACTTGCTCAGCAAATAAAATAACAATGATTTTTTACATGATTGAAACGAAAGGCCATTCGTGAGATTTGCATCTGCTCCGACAGTTGAGTAAAATCTACTGTTGACTCACTGCGTGATTGATGCTATCAATATCTCAGTGGAACCGAGGTTCCACCGCCGCTACATAATCGACTGCATTCGAGAAAGCAATCAGATGTTTATGGCGGTAATAGCACTTTTATTGCTTCGCTCGCGCCACCAGGAGCTGCAGCTTAAGCACTCTTCTGCTTCCCAGATTTTCCCTTCAAGAGCCTGTTTGACACTTTCAGAGAAAGCACAGAAAGGGAAAACGCAGGCTGATTATCCAGGCCAGGCAGGTTTATGATCAACGAGCTCCAAATAAACGCACATGTAAATTCTAGAGGGACATCCAGCATTCTCTTTGGAGAATCGCTGTAGTTCCCTCCACAATTCACACCTCCAATTTTAGAGCATAAAAAATGCAGGCCACGCCCCTCTTTGAAATGAATCATCTAAGTGCAGGCTGAGTGCTTCCCCCTGGAGAACGTAAACACCCCCCTCCCAAAAAGTGATTTATGCCCAGAGTGGCCCTTTAAGATATGGCATTTCCTGTGTTCTCCTGAGGCTCCAGGCTGAAAGCAACAAACAGCCAGACACTCTTGTTCAACACTATTGAAGACATGTTTGCATAACCTTTTTGTGCCTTCTGGTTTGCAAGCCCTGCTGGTTTGCATCCTGCATGCACACACCCACAAGCTGCTCCGTCCTCACGCTTGCAGCAAACACGTAAACATTTGCACATTCACGTCAAAGCATTAAACTAGTTTTAGACTAGTTTAAAATTATAAGACTAGTTAAAGGCAGAGTGCCATAAAAAGTTGCACAGCTGATATGCAATATACTCTTGACAGTCCTAACCAGCGATAAATAATTTGTCTGTTCTCACTGAAAGCGAAAACACTGTGTGACATGCGACATTTGCAACCAGAACATATCTGTTTGAATATACAGTTATGTGGAACATGAATTTGCATCTGTTTACTGTGTGTGAGTGTGGGGGGGGCTACAAGCGCAAAATTGCATTTAATGCAAAAAGCTTTGACTCATGATAATCAAGGGAGACCAATAAACAATCATGGAGGCATTAAACTGATTTAACTGTAACATCTACTGAATGAGTATTGAGAGGTGCATCTGACAAACAATGTGGATTTAACGAGCAACGGATTGGACATATTACCTCTCATAAATCATGTGCATACATGATGCATTAATGACTGAAAGCCTCCCGTGTTATTACAGTCATGAAAAACTTTTAGACTGTTAAGCCATTAGATAGAGGAGGGACGGCCTGCTTGAGCTTTTTGCCACTGAGCCTTCAGAAGATTTAATTAGGCTAGTAGCACAATTAACCGAAGACTGACTGCATGTTGACACAGCTAAGCACAACACATTATGGGGTGTTATTTTAAGGGGACATAAAACATGTTACTTCTACATGACAGTGAAACCTCTTAGTCTAATAGTATAATTCATTAGTTTATTTGTGCATTTTGTCTCAGATTTAAATCAGTTGGTTTAATAAATGAAGCAACTAAAGCAACTGAATGCAACTACTGAAAGTTGAAAGTATAATTGAAAGTTGCATTAAAAATCCACTTGTCTTAAAAATCACAGCTGAGGGGGTAGATTGCTGTGACTTGATGGCACTAATGCATGCTGGCGGCTTTTGAGAGGAAATGACATCACGCACATGATAAATGTGTAAACACGCTCACACCTGCACTGACTACATGTTGATCGATGGATGTAATCAATGCTACTATCATCTCCGAAGTGGTGGGTGGGCACGATGGAGAGGGCTGTGTGCTCTGAGTGCCTTTGCTGTCGTCTGTACGCCGCGCCGGAGGGGGGGACCCACCTGTGACTGTGCAGTCAAGCTGTGAGTCACGGTAATAGATGGTAATGAACTGCATTACAGAGGGACTCAGCAGCTGTGGATAGCGTGTGGGCGGCGGGGAGGGGTGGGTTTTGAGAAGGAGTTAGAAGACTATAGGAAATAAGATTAGACAAGGAGTGAGAGGCGGGGCAGAAGAAAAACTGAGTTAAACTGATGAAGAGTGAGGAAATGAGCGGAGAGAGACGGCAAGAGAAAACAAAAGATTAATAGAGTAGAAAGAAAAGGGGAACGAGAAAAGGAGCGGTACGGTGAGTCATCGGCCTCTGGCGTGTGTTGGACTGGACAGGGAGGGAGGAGCTTATCATTGCTGTACTTGCTAATCAGAATGATCTGTGTGGACTGAGGCTCTGTACTCAGGTGTTGCCCTTATGGGAATAGTATGTACATATAGATTTTTTAATAACAATGGCAACAGGCTAACATGAAAGGCAAGGAAAATACATATAGGTTAAATTCAGTTCAGTTAAAAAAACTGACAATTCAATTCAGGATTGTTATTTAAGATGAGGAACCTTGAGAGGAACCAATGCTAAACAAGTGCGTTGACTGCAGAGGCAAAACTGTAACGTTAAACCATTTTGTTGTGTTGATGTGTGGATTTCAGTAGAACTGGCAACACCAGCGCCAGCAAGTGCCCTGCTATTTCTGAGGTGAGAGTGAGTTGAGTTTAAACAGACTATTAATAGCATCTGTTATTGTGAAAGTGTAAAAACAGCCCATTCCTTTGTCACCAGGAAATCTGGCAAGAATAGTTTATTTGAACCTCACACACATAGAGAGCCCCTTGTGTCACAACCCAGCATGACGCATTAACCTGTCCCTGGTCTCTGGACACCTGTGTTTTTTACTATGCTCTAATAATCCTCCATGTCACATCATTCCAAACCAGTGACTCCGAGCCAAACAAACCTCACATGGTGAGTTTAGTCACATCACAGGAGCAGTGGAGTAGTTTTACTGCTTATATGAAAACTAAGAAAAGAACAAGAAGCTCTCACCTTTTGTAAAAAGATGTTAGCCTGTTACAAATGGTCTTGGCTTTTTAGTGCCTAAGAAATTAGTGCAAAATCTTCATTTTTTGTTTAACATTTTCTTAAAATCCTACAATGTTCTGTTAATTTCCAGGTCTAATTATATTTTTAAAGTGAACTCAGGCTTTTGAGTGTTACTGCCCAGCTAGCTAGCTAGCTAGCTAGTTTCCCAAAAGTTCTAGGAATTTTCAAAAAGTCCAGTTTTTTAGACATTGTATTAACTGTTACTTTGTATTAACTGTTTTACATTGTATTACTGTTTGGTATAGGAACATAAACATACATGTTTACAGAAAACATAAATGAACATAAATGAACATCCTGTAGCTTAGTGGTTAGAGAGCATGGTGTTACAACGCCAAGGTCATGGGTTCGATCCCAGGGATTGCACATACTTAGAATCAATGTATAATATAATGTAATGTAAGTCGCTTTGGATAAAAGCGTCTGCCAAATGCATAAATGTAAAAGTTGTCCATGCAATTGTAAATGCATACATGTAAATGTGGGGGGGTGCATGTAGATTAACATGCTAAAAGTTCTCAAATGCGACACAGTTAGTGTTCGTACCTGGTGTTTGTCACTTATTTCCACTCACACCGGGCGATTAAATATTGATTTACTCTAAAAGTCCATCAGACCGGCCACCTCTTCTTCAAAAGATACAGCAGTGATGGAAGGCTTGAGTTTCATTTAATCTCCCTGGACTGTGAATAGCAAGTTCAATGGAAATCAATGTGCTCACAGCTTCCTCCATCAACTCTGTGAAACAGTAACTTTACTTGATCAACAGTTTATTTGTTCGAGCTCTTCAGAACCACACAGATGGTACAATCAGCTAAGGGATGTGCGACGCTCCGCCACAGCTGCTGAGACTGAGCGGTGTGGACCGGTCATCAAACATCTGCTTAAGACAAGAGAAAATGTGATCAGTGACAAAGTTGACATTCACTTGACGGCAACACTTACTGAAAGACATTAAGAATACAGCGCTGATCCCTCTGGTACTTCCTTTTTGTTACTCCTCAGTTCTAATACTAGTATTTTTAAAGTACAGTGAGACAGATGATGTTTGCGAGTGAGTGTCTAAGCAACTGTAGTTTGTTATTTTTATGCTTTTATTACAGATACAACGGTTTAAGCGAGGACAGGAAGTGATGGGGTGGTAAGATCGAGCTGGACTCAAACACACAATGCCCACACACAAGCGCCACCACACAACATTGCAAAGTCTGCAGTTACGCAAATGGAACTAGCTCATTTAATTAGTGCTTTACAAGGGAGAGTTTTAAATAAATCTTACTTTAACACCTTGTCTATATTCTCTTACACTGTATGTTCCTGATCACAAGACAAGAAATTTTGCACACTTGGTTTTCCGCACTCCACAGGAAACGTACATGTGCTAGTTCATCTCACGGCCAAAAATGCGAGTCTCCAGCAGGGAGACAATCCTACGCAGTGCCTCTCAAACACGCAGCTCTGATTAAGGGAAACAACATCAGCCAGTCCAGCAGCACTGAACCAGTGGAAGGACGACAGGAGAATGAAAGGACTGAAATCTTTATGCTGAAGAGCATCGAGCGTCGTGTCCAGCTGATTTGAGGGAATGTGAGGTTTGAGAGGAGAAGACAGACTAATCTCCAGAAACAGCCTACATCACTCAAACAGCAGTATCAGTACACACAGAATGGATTTTGATAGAGTCAGAGTGTTTGAGAACTTAACTGTTTGTAAGCAGGTGTGTAATGAGGACTGGATAAACGAATATGTAGTTTTGTGAGTGTTTGTATGTGTGCGTAAAACGGCAGACCAGACTGTCACATCATCCAATCAGTGAGGAGATTAGTGACCACAACACAGAAACCTGTCCAAAGCCAGGGTCCAAAATGTATTTTTTGTTACACCTGCCAATGGCTAGAAACAAACCACAAGTGTTTTTGTAGCTCGCTCGCAATATACAAGATCATCAGATCCACTGGCAAATAGCTGTACTCATTATTTACTCACCAACAACCAATTTTACCTGCAATTTGTACTTGGCGAGCACTAATTTTGGACCCTGTAAACAACAGTGTTCCCTCTAGGCAGCCAATCAAAAGCCAGAATACGTATGCTTCATTCCGATAGGTGCATTGTTCACAACTGCACATCTCCTGGTGAAAGAAAATCAGCCACAAAACCCAAATGGCAACATAAATAAAACTCATGTAGACCAACAATAACAAAAACACCATCGTCAAAGACACCAGAGAGAGGTGTTCCCATAATCCCCTGCGGATGGCTCTGGTGAACCCATGTCATCCAGCACTGAGTGGCTCTCAGCGTAGTCTCCTGGCTGATGAAATCAACGGGAAAATGACGTCGGTTCTGTCCTCAAGAGTAGAACCGCACAATCTCAGTGGAAGCTGTGAAGGTCAGATGTCACCTGGCTTCCTAGAGTACAGCCCCCCTGCCGACAGCATCAGAGAGAGGCTGCGGGGGGTTGTGTGATTCGCAATAGCATGACAGGAATAATCTCAGTGATGTGAGCACACCTGATGTCATTTATGTGGCTGGCACCTGTATCACGCTGCCAGGGAGCAGGCATGTCGCAATCTGACGCCAGGAGCCACTTTTGGTTCAGAAAACTCACTCAACTCAATCTGTAGGGGGGTTTGGGTAGGATCAGTGCCTGATGGTTAGACATGACCAAATTTGGCAAGCAATTTGGCCAACTACTCGCCTGCTATGACTGCTGTAATTGCAGAGCCAATCACAGAAAGTGTGATACAACCCTAAAAAAAGCCCAACAGCTGAGGAGAGGGTTGCATAACTGTGTATTTGTGCTTGTGTTTCAGCAAATGTGTATGCAGTAGCCTGTGACATTGACAAATTTCTGTACAGACATTGTGTGTTGTCATGGAGATAGACTGTAATCAGTGGAATACTGGAGTCTTCGGCAAGCTCTGTGGTTTCCCTAAATGATTCTAAATGATGCCTTTCAGAATGGAACTCAATGTTAATTAGACTTCTCATACAGAAATATAATGACCAGGTCAATTATCAAGATAATATTTGGACATTCTGAGATTATCACCATCGCCTGATAACTATTCCTTGATTATGTATTTGACCTCCAATCGGTGCCATATGCAGATGATGATATGGGCATCGATATTCAGATGCCAATAATAAAAGAAAAACAAGATCACAATATCACTGTTTTAAATAACTATACATTACAATTAAAGCATAACAATGTTATCTCATCATGAAATATAAAGATTTTTTGTCAAAAGATCAATGAAATTTTGGTCAATTTGGGTAAATACTGTGTGAAATAAAGTGTTAATTTTATTTTAGCACCATTGTGTGCATCAATTGCTGTGAGTGAATATACAGGAAATATATGACCATTATACGAGTATATGAGTAATATATGAGCAAATACATTTACTACACATTTGCTGTGCTTTACATACATAAACGCAGTATTATATAAGTCATTGGTCACCCTGCTGTCTAGATATATCATATCTAGATATCTGCCATTGCCCCTAAATCACACAGCACTTTATCTACCCACATTTTGTCTGGGTGATTCAAACAGACTGACATACAGGTGTTGCCATATTTAGAAGCTACAGATGTTTAATAGTCCATTCACAGAACACATGCGTGCATCCACTCGCTCTGTTTTATAATAGATTTCCCGTGTGACCTTTGCAACCCTTAGAAACCATGACCAATTAGAAAATAGCACTATAACATCTGTTTTCTCCCCAAATAAACATTAAAACCTTAATTTGTAGCAAAAAACTGTTAACTTGAAACTAACTGCTGATTACGCATCGATTCAATGGGTAAATGGAGCTTTCGTTCCTGAAAACGTACTGTACTACCTGCTCTACTTTCATCTTGGTCACATCAGAGCGAACAGCTGTGCGCTTCGCAAATAAAGTCTGTTCGCAGTCTAATTTGAATTTGGGTCTCAAGCAAGACTCATTCACAAGATGCTCCATGGTGAGAGATGCTGGGTAAACAGAAATGACTCATAACTCTGCTCATTCACTTATTAATGTCTAATTACAGTAGCCCACAGAGTCGCAGGTGTTCGAGGGAAAAAACGAAGTTTTATCTCCGCTCCATGTGACGCCCAGGGATAAGAAACCGCAGACTGGTGTGGTACAGCGGCAGAGACATTATTTATGAGAAGACGGAAAAAACAACCCAGTTCTTTACTTCCTTGACTAGCCTATTATTCCAGTATTGTTTTGCATTCCACAATTCAGGAAATATCGGATGTCACACGATGTGACATTGTCGCTGAAATCCTGCAGTTCAGAGTATTTACTACATACAGTTAAGGACATACAATTGAAACATTTGTGAAGAACTGTCTGTGGGTATATACAGGTGTAAGTATAAATTCTATGTGTATGCCTACATGTACAATTTAAACATAAGTGACACATGGGAAAACCAAAAGAATGTGACTCACAGTTCTCAGTCACTTTGAAATCTGGCTGCTCTCTCAGCCTTAGCCGCTTTGGGGTAGCAAAGTGTGTGCTGGAACCTAAACAAATCCAGTGTGTAGAACCTAAACAAATCCGGTGTGTAGAACCTAAACAGATCCGGTGTGTAGAACCTAAACAGATCCGGTGTGTAGAACCTAAACAAATCCGGTGTGTAGAACCTACACAGATCCAGTGTGTAGAACCTACACAGGTCCAGTGTGTAGAACCTACACAGGTCCAGTGTGTAGAACCTACACAGGTCCAGTGTGTAGAACCTAAACAAATCCAGTGTGTAGAACCTAAACAAATCCAATGTGTAGAACCTACACAGATCCATTGTGTAGAACCTAAACAGATCCAGTGTGTAGAACCTAAACAAATTCAGTGTGTAGAACCTACACAGATCCAGTGTGTAGAACCTAAACAGATCCAGTGTGTAGAACCTAAATAGATCCAGTGTGGACTATTTAGACATACTACTCATTGGACATATTGCAGCAGGGAAATATGCTGTTATCAGCATCTGAAGGGATTTGACTAATTACCAGTATCATAAATGTAATTAAACCAAATTACAAATTAGAACTGATGTTTTCCCTATACAATTCAAATATTTTTTATTTACGCTAAATACGCAAAGCAATTCGTATTCCCACACCCCTCTGGTCACCCTTGACCCCGCCCACATTCGGCTCTGGTTTGAAACAGAGCATAGAGGATTTCCAAGGTCTGTGATTTAAATCCTATTGATTTGCCAGTGGGCTACACAGCTTGCAGCAAGCTGACCTCTGACACAACCCACTACTTGTTCATTTTAAATACGCAAGGAAAATGAAAACTTTTAAAGCATAGTGGCCAAACAATTTCTAAAGTTGTACATTTCTAAATTATCTCATCCAATCACAATATAATACAAAAGCAGGTAAAGCACCAATCACAGTCCTAATGAGCATTTTTGACACAATTGAAAAATACTCCTGAAACTGCCCAATGTGTATTTAATTCCAAAATCAATCAAATGCACATTATTTTGTAAATACGACTTGGCATTCTCAGGAAGATTTCAAGGCAGCTATAGGTCATGATATAAACAGCTTTATTATGATAAAGAATGAGATGTCTAAAGTGCGATTTTTTTATTTTACACTAAATACACAGAGAAGTGAGAGCACTTGCCCATGTAATTCTCAAACAAGCATTAGCGGTGGCGCTATCAGGACAAAAACTATCATGTATCCCCGATGTGCCTAATGGCTCGGCATCTAAATGGGCATGTTCCTACAGTGTGTGCTCGGCATTATGGGAAGGCAGCAGGGAATAGGCAAAAAACACCAACATCAAAACACAGCAAGAAGGATAGCAGTGAAATGAGTCATCTGATAGAATTCTGGGAAACGTTATTTGTCTGACGACGTTTGTCAATTCTGAAGAAAGGTCATAAAAGTGACCGGTTTAGAAAGCAAATATCAGCATGAAACATTATTGTCGATTTAGGAGTGTTCTTACTAATGGCAAATGCTCTGAAACTTTGCTTTTACACACTGCACATAAATCTGCTTTGGTTTTTATATCCGATCATTAGGACAGTCATTTTGCAAGTAATGAAATTATGCAAGTTTGTTCAGACAGTGTAGTCATTTATGTACAGTAGTTGCCATAGTAATGACTAAAGTGATAGCACAACATCGCGAGACATGCGACAGTAGCTATCATAAAAATTGAGAACGAGACAGTAAAAATTGTGTCCGTGAAGGGCTTGGGGACTGTGCACGTTGTTATGGTGCCATTAGCCAATCAGCTCTAGAGTAATAAGTCACATAGTTATGGCTCAGGTGATTGGCTTCACAAACAACCCATGAGTAGAGACTACAGATTTCAAACTGTGTACTTGCTATAGGGGAAGTACGTGCTATGGGGGATCTTTTTTGCTGATGACAACCAAGCAACTGTCATTGAAATGAATGGGAACGCTAACAGATTCCTCTCTCCAGGTATGACAGACCCCCTTAGTCCACCAATGCCCTTATGTTGCTGCTCAAGTGCATCCACATTTGTGTAATCACCATCCCATCTCAGCAAGCATCATCCTACTTTGCACTGGCACAATTCTTTGTGATCAAATATTTCCCTGAAACATCATTTATCTGGGAACTGCACTGTCGTAAATTGGCGTGACGTGGGTGAGAGCGCGAGAGCTTCAGGATGGAAGTGAGGGGGCGGCTGGTTGCGTGGAGAATCCGTGACCAAAGACTTTCGTCTGTAATAGAGGAAAGCTGCTTGGTTTTTTGCTGGTGACAACATATTGGCTGAGCTCCCAGACCACCCCTCCCTAGCCACCCACATGCACACACACTCCTCTGAAGAATGGCAGAGCAGAACAGCATTCACAATCAAACCTTGTAATATTCAGTCACGACTCGGGACGTTAGCATAAAAATAAATATTAAAAAAGATCATTATCAGAGGCAGAAAAACACCATTAAAGATAAAAGTTTGTCATTGTTTTTGTTATAAAACTCGCTTCCTTTCCAGCACATCAACACTGATGATTTTAAGTAATCCAATCATAACTTAATTTCCTTGTGTAAATGCAAATATGTGGTGCCTTAACCATATTTGTTTGTCTGAGCATCTCAACCATTACCATTTCTTTGATGTTGCCAGTGGCACAGTAATTACACACTTTAGGTTTTAAGTGAAACTATACAGAGCATAATTGTTTAACATTGCACTTCACCTCAGATGTAGGCATTGTTATTCCAAGAAAGAAATTATGGGATTGAGATTTTGAAATAGATAATTATTTGCAAAATGATGTACGTTTTAATATTGCTGTAGTGAAATGAATAGAAACAGTTAGGTGCAAGTCCATTAATGGCACTGTTAATGGCAGCTGATTAAAATCTTGAATGGGTCTCATGCATCACAGGGAACCTCAAAAGCTGCGTGGCTAAAAGAACACACTTTCTTAGTGTAATAGCCAGCCAGAGTAATTACACTGCTTGAGAGGGTTGGAGTTGGTGGAGTTATGAAGTCAATAGCAGATGCTGTAATGTTTACATGGCAAATGTCATATTTAAATAATAATAACTCCATTTAACTGGGAGCTAATAAAAAGAGGGCTAAATAAAGATTTCAAATTATCCAAAAAAAATCAATTTAAGTAGTAAAAGCAATAACTTAAATTTAATAACAGATGTTCCACATTTAAAAAGTACTCCATAACCAGAACATGGAAGGAACGGAGGAGAGGGTGAGTCACAGAACACTCCAGGACTGACATCACTGCTTTTTATCCTGTGACCTTTAACCTCAACCAACAGAGGCTGTTCTGTTTTGGTCTTAACGAGAGCAGTCATGGAAAATAAGTCACATTTGTCTAAATTTAAGCACTTTGCATAAACATGACAACATGACACAGTTCTAAAGCAGTTTGGGTCACATGGGCAAATGTGCCACAGTGATTTTTGATTTACTGTGACAGGTTCTGATGTTTTGTACCGTGCTGTTGTGATTTTACAGAGCTCTGGCGAATTTGATATTTACACAATACAACAACTGTGTCTCTGAGCAGAAGCTGACATGCCATATTGGATGACAGAGACAAATAAACTGTAAATATCAACATGCTCAAACAGCCGCAGTGCAAGAATATCTGCTATATGCAAAATGCAAATTCACCACAAATTCAACACATACATGCATATCAGATGCAAATCTGTTATTAGCATTTAAACATAACAAAACAATGAATAGAATTTACATATTACCGTACTACGGAAGGTAATATGTACATTCAGTTGGAAGCCCAAAGTGAAGCTGAAGGAACCAGCATAACAATGCTGTGTATAGTACGCTGTGTATGCGTGTATGTGTGTGTGTGTGTATTACACACATATTTATAACATAGTACACATATCGATCTGATAGGTTGCTAGGGGCAACAGAATGACATTTTATTTACACATAAAACTTGACTAAGCAATATTGTCAAAGTGTTGAGGTGCCATGCTGCACTGGTGTGTCCCACAGACAGTGATGTAATCAATTCCTGCCTGAACTGATGTTCCGGCCTGCCTCTATGTCACTGGAGCAAAGACAGTGAGTCACACACCCATTACTAGTCATCCGTACCGGACAAATAAACCTTATTGCTGGCAGTAATCCAAAGCTCCGGAACCATCAAGCCAGTAAGCCTTAGCTATCCTTTCATTGAACCTTTCCTTCAGTCTACCACTGAAAAACGTGCGTGCTGGCACAAATAGAAGGATGTCATCAGATGTCTTTGTGGCAACCCAATGTGTCCCGCTTGTCCATGTGATGTAGGGAATTTTGTACTTACTGCAAAGTGCAATGATGTGGCTGCTGTCCTCGTGCACAAACTTCTTGGTCACGGCCTCCTCCATAATCTGCTTCACCTAGACGTGGAAGGAAAAGCAATTAGCATCCGCCAAGACTGGAAAGCAAAAACAACGAGACAAAGTTCTCTCCGTGCATTCGAATCTGTCACACAAAAGTGCCCAATTAATCGAAACAGTGTAACCACAAATGCTTTAATTAGATCTCATTCAATTGATAAGCTGGAAGTGCAAGGAACTGCATAGAACGAGGCGTCGTCATATTTGTCTGCGCCGACTGTCAGTAGTAGAGCAGATCCCAGACTAATGAATCACAATCCTTGCAGGCTGTTTTATACTGTTCGTGTAATTTGAAAAACAGCAGAAGGGTAATTGTAGCATTGAGCGACAGCAAATTATGGGCATCTGCTGATTACAGCGTGACTTGTGTGTGCCCTACGGTATGAGATTTGACACGGGGCCAGGAAGACGGAACGCTGGAACAAAGCTGATGTCTTATGAATTAGTGGAAGGGGAAATTAAAAAGTTTTGAAGCGCGTACACTATAGCAGTCTGCATCTGTCACACTACATAATGATTACATAATGAGTCTGGAATGACTGTGTACCGTTGGAGGCTGAAATGGTAAATTGTAAATGTTTAATGCGAGCTATTTGGAAACGCTCAGCACAGGCTTGTATTGTGTTCATAAGAACACAATGGTACCAAAACCCATTTCCAGGCAGGCTGACAGCGATAACAATGGCATTAATGAACTCATCACTCAAGGGCGTTTACAGCTAAAAAGGGACAATCAGGAGCTTGTCGGTCTAAGCACATGCACGCTATATGTGGCCGTTGCAGAGTGGGTATCGCTGCAACTCATATGCTCAGTTTATTTACTGCCTATCAGTCAACACAAAGAGTGATGTCATTTCCTTCCTAATGTAAGAGCGTATAGTCGACACCTATGAAACGCAACAGTCCATCACAGAGATGCTGCTATAAAAAAAGACCCTGTAAAGCAGGACTGAGGCTCTCATTTTTACAGAAAAAAGTGTAAAGTTACAGCTAACAAAATACAAATAAATAATTGATAAATATTAAATAGACTCTGCAAAATAAGGGGTACATTCAGGCAACTGTGCAGTCAATAAATATTGGTGTTAAAAAAAAGAATAAAATGGGAGAACTAAACCAAGTTGCTCTGCTCTTGTGGGAGCCATTTCTGACAATCCCTGCTTCACGCAGCTGTATTAATCGTCCACTGATGCAATTTAACTTCTTAGGTAGCCGCTGATGCTTTCAGTTCCTAGGCAACAAGAAGGCGGCTGACTGCAGCTTAAAGTGACAGAGACCTGAGCTGTAATACAAAGAAAGTCAATGGAGGACAAAAAATGTCATTCTGTGTGTTACAGCAGGACTATTATTCAGTCTATTTCTTTCATTTATTTTCACATTATAAATGTATTAGTTTAAAGAAAATAAAAGTCAGAAAAATGTGATCTGATATCCGGTGAAATGTTATTTAAAATGCTGGGTTAAGGATGTTGTTAATCTGTATTTCTACAGTCTAAGAACAAACAAGAAGAATTATGTCGAGGGAAAACATTGAAAAAACAAATATTATTGTTTCCTCGTTAACCTTCATTCTTTGGGTAAAATAGGTGATGAACAAGGAACTTTGATGACTACGTTTGGAAGCAAGAAAGGAAGATTCAAGTTAATATGACGCACAAACGTTCTTTAAAACTTGATGAATAATATGAGGTTAAAAATGAATTTCCTCATTAACTTGAGCCACTGAGGCCAATGATGAAGAATATATCTATATATCTATATCTATCCTGTTGTAGTTCTTAACATGATTTTTGGCTTCTATTAAATATGCCCTTTACCACTGTGAGAAATGACATTTGCCAGGAATATGTGCATTAAACAAGTTCAAGAGGCTGGATCAGCTATGTGGACACAATCTGCTCTGGTAGACGAGACATCCTGGTACTAATTTAGAATGTCTATTCTTTGCTGCAATTCATTCAAGATTTCTATTATTCATAAGGACCAAATTTAACCTAGCTTTTTTTTTAAAACTAGCTTTTTCTGCACTGTAAGGCAAAAGATATTAATTATACTGATGAAAAAGAATGTAATAGCTTCTGCTTCACAGCTCCTGGACTGAAAACCACGCCGAACTCAATGCACAAGTCTTATCAAACAATTATTGACTCCCAAGTGGTGTTAATTGATAATATTTCAGTGTATTTTGTGAATTTATTTAATAAAGCTATAAAATGATTTGTGAGCCTATTACATTTATAACCAATAAATAAAAATAAATGAATGAATATCAAATAAAGCGCTTTTATTACCCTCTTATGCATTTTCAAGGAAAGCTAAAAAGTGGTAAAATAAAGGGGAGTTGTTAAGTTTAAAACCGAAATACGTTTAAAGTTAATCCATTCACACAGAATAAAAACTAGGTCATCAAAATTCATGTAACAGCTCCAAAACAAATCACTGTGGCGTTTCCACAGGACAAAGTTGGTAAATAGTTCTCGTGCTGCATGAACAATAATCCCAGATCAGAGCTCAAGTGAAGGTGCCAAAAGAGACACATGTGACAGATGTAACGCCATCCACAAATTCATTGTTCTAATGAGTCTTTCTTTAAAATAAAACGCGTTATAAATAAAGTTGGTATGCTCCGTGCGCTTAGCCCCTCAGTATCTGTTCGTGTCAACCAGTGCGAGATCTCACAAAGCTATTTCGGCGTCAACTCAATTTTCACTTGTTTACATTACAACGAGCAGGGCGACTATTCGATACTAAAACTGCATTTGCCTGAAGGTTTATTTTGCTATATTTTGCTATATGTACATAGTATGAAAGCCACTGATCACAACAGAACTCAATGATTTTCGATCTGTCTCCCATGGTCACGTTGAATTGTAGCGGATGAGGAAGGGATTTTCCGAGCCCTTCAGCGCTACAGGTGAACAGGTTCAAATGTGGATCTAGGAAATGGTGACTGTGGCATTACAACTGTAGACTCTCGCGTGGCCATTGCAACTCGTTACACATGGATACACTGTAACCATCAGCGTATCCCAAACTTCCATATACATGCAACAAAACGCATTCCTTATATCTGCAGCGCATGCAACCATTGCACGACTGATCGTGCAAGCCCGCATTACTTTTCGCTCTGCATGTACTCAAAAGTGTAATGCTAAAATAAAAGACGTAATACATATCAAATCAATTACACTTACTTCTCTTTTCACGTTCCATAGTAATTTCTCCTTAAATTCTTCATCTGTGATCGAACTCATGGTCACCGACTGTTAAACAACCGAAGTGCACCATACGCTGTCGGGAGGCATAAATCTGAATGGCTCTCGTGTCTTCCTTACAATATTTCTTTATCCTTTCTTCCTTATAACATAAATGTGCGTCCTGACAGCTGAGCGTTGACGCATCTATGCACCGCCGTAGCGCATCGCGAAGCCATCTTCAGTGCCTTTATGACGCCATCACCGCTGGCCCCGCCCCCATTCGGCATTGTTGATCAATGGGATGAATCTCTTCACGAGCAGTGCCGGCGATTTATTTTTAGCTCCTCGTCATGTTTGACAGCTCGGATGGAGGCGCCTGTGGTCGTTTAAATAATCAGTGCACTGTCAGTAGACGTTTACCGTGGTATAATGTTCATATGACCTACTGGATTCAAAAGATACCTGATGCATGATGCAGAGAAAAACAGTCCCACGTATTGATAGGGGAAACACAACAGTGTATTATCTAAAACGGCACAGGTATGAAACGCAGTTCTAAAAAAACCACACGCATTAAGTGCAAATTTTAGCATTTTAGATAAAAGTATTTCAAAACCATTTAATGTTTATATATTACAATAAGGGCTTTAATCAGTCAAAACATCTGTTGTATGTTGGTACAAGTTATGTTATCAATCTTCTAAAATCCGAAATAATAAACAATAAAAGCTGCAATAACCGTTTACATTTTTTTAAATAATAGAAAGCAGAAATCAATTAATCACATTCATTACACACAGAAAGCCCAATTGTGGTCATAATCACACTAGGTAAATCATACACGACAACCTCGTTTTCTTTAATGCAACACACCTCATTTTCTCTTGCATGATTTATTTTTGATCAAACTAATTCATGTATAACTGTTTAATCTTAACTGTATGTATAATTTATATAGGCATAAGGCATGATGATTTTAACAATGTATATGTACCTGTATGCTTAGCAAAAACAGTGATGCATTTGGCATACTCATCTTGGCAGAAAGGTTATGAAATGTAAAAGTTCTGTGCTTAGCTTTAGTGATTTCTGAAGTGTTTTCCTAAAAAATAATTAAAAATATGCTGAGGTAAAATTTAATTAAAGAATTGACAGTAATGCCAAGCCAATCTTTTTATGTTCACAACAATGTAAAAACCCTCAAGCTGGCATTTTATTGAAAACCTGGATTGTCAAGCCTTCTTTTGCAGCCATATACCAAAGAGGAAACCTGTTTCAGCAGCGCATTACAAAGTGGTAACATGTTCTCTCAGTGACTGGTTCTGGTATCTTAGTGTTCTCTATAGAAAACAGAGGCATTTTATATTTAAATTCACAGGTAAGCTAATGTCCCAGTGGTCTGTCATCATAAGTACTGTATCTTTTAATGTGAATGCGACGTACACGCTCCCTCAGCTCCACAGCTTCCTCCTCCTCGCTGTGCGAGCAACAATTGTTACGCCTGCGGGTGGCTTCCAAAAGAGAGTTATCTGGGACCGGTAGAGTCTCATAAAGCAAAGCATTCAACATCTCCTCGTAGATCCGTGCCTCTGGAAACTCAACCTGAGAACATAACAACAGTTCTTTGGCACATTTTAACAGGTTATGAAAGCAACAGCCTTAAAAATATCTCTGACACTTACCTTTGTCTGCTTCTTCTCAGTAGCATAAACAATGGACGTGCAGCAGACTTCTGCTAGCTTGCGACGCTGACCGTAAAAATACCAGCAACAGATCTCGTCTCCGATCACATCTTTAATGAAGAGCACGCGTCCGCTGTAGCTCAGTGACAGCTTGTCAAACAACTCAATATTTTTGAGTAAGTTGTCATCCGAGGTGCTTTTGAGGAAGATCACGATGAAACCAAAACAATTATGAATAAATATATATAGATACCAGCTTCCATCTCAAAATATTACATTAAAGCTTGTGTTTCAAAGAAACACTCATATTTACCTTGTATAGGAATACTTGTTGTTACCTCGGTTATAGAGAAGTTTTACAACAGGCTGTAAGTGGGAAAATAACAACTAGTATGAGACATTTAGAATTGGACATCATCCAGTCATACAACAAAGCATGGAGTGGTGACAAAAAATCTCACCCTTACACAGCCTTGTATTAGTCTCTCCTCCTCTTTAGGGGATGTTATGACTGGGATAACACACAGTGCTTTCTCTTTATTATCCTGACAAAAGGTAAAAGCCAACAGCAATCCATCAATATAAAGCAGAAACGGTTTCTCAATTATTGTTTTTCTATTTTTCCAAGTCTTTCCCTCAGGTTTCAACTAACCTGCAGGGCCCTCTGGCACAGGTCTATCAGCCCCAGGATCTGGTAATACCTGGCTTCTGCCAGAAGCTCTGTGATACCTTGTCTACTTTTGGGCAAAGTCACAAATCCATCACCGAGATAGCTGAGAATTGAACCAAAGTGTTTCCCACAGCGATCAATTAATATCCAACCTATAAAAAACAGAATTTACTGTGACAGCACAGACACAGTGGGCCACGGTAAAGAGGTTCAATCTTATCTGAAAGTGGCTCTGCATTGGCTAAACAGCTCACCTTCCTTATCAGTAAGTACCTCCAACTTGCCGCTGAACATGGACTGCAGCAGGGTGTCCTGCCGGGTAAGCACTTGAAGAGTGGAATAGTACAACTTTCCACCAACATTGAGCTGTACATATTTACTGCCAGAGACACCACGATAGGTGCAAGTCTTAGATTTGGGGCAAGCCACGGAAGAGACTGACACAACAGGCCCGGTTTGAGGTTGAAGCTGGTGCAGGCAGCTCTCTCCTGACATGTCCCGCTGTAGGTAGATAACCACCCTGCACACTGTGGGCCTGATTTCCCCCGCCGTGATGAATGCTGCCGAGCAGGACTAGTGATGCCAAACCTCGCTGTTATACATATCTTTAAAAATGCATAAGCTAATATTACTGTTAATAATTTGACAAAGCTGCTCAGCTATGATATAAAAGCATAGCCTGGAAAGTATCATATTACAACCATACAAATTCATAACGTTCATATTTTTACAAATTTACATTACATTACATTACATACAAATTAAAGGAACAAAAATTAAGTGGCCCTAAATGTCACATATAATGTACATTAACTTACTTTGTTCAAACACGTATAAAATTAAAAACACAAACAAACTCGTGTTAACTAAGTGGCAGCAGTTTACTATTAATACTGTTTCGTACACTCGCCTGTTATTCTAACATAACATTAAAATCCCATCATTTAACAAAACAGTTCAGGAATAAGTTCGTCACAAAAACGAAACTTTTCCAGCAAGCAAAAAATCTACTCACCAATCTACTCCGTTAATTCGTTTTAACAAAACGAATGACTCGTTCAGTGCAGCAGTTTTACTTGGATACGAAAGAAACAAATATCTATTAAAAGATAAACAAAACTCTCACAGACGAAACAATCGATGGTGGGTGGGTCTGTCTTCTTCTTTGAAAGTATATGCAACAGGTTGAAACATGACGTGATTTTACTGCCACCCATTGGTTTGTAGATGCTCAAACTATTTTAGTACGGTTGGGTTGCCTAAGTTGCCTAACAATTGCATAACACGTTGACATTTAAATAAATATAAATAATAAGAAATAACACATGCAATCTAACCAAGATTGATTTCGTAATATTACATAATGTGGAATGTTTTCAGCTTCAAGCCTGTAGAAGCTTGTTTAGTTCACAAATTTAAACTGAATACTGTTTACGTTATGTTATTCATATAATTATAAACATGTAGTGCAGCGCAGAATCGCAAGTTAATATTTTAAACTGTAGATAACATTTACAAATTTCATCAGCGTTAGGGGACTTTTATTCTGACAGACATGAGCAGGTCACAGTGAACGTTCTAGGTCCATGTAAATGTATAATTCCCATGGCATATGTCCATAAAATGACTTTCTTGTGTTATTATTCTAAGATCTCTATGGGTTATAATTTGACTGTTATTTTCATAGCATTTAATTATAAAACAATTTATAGTAAATATGTAGGGCACTTTTATCGGCTTTCTGAAGCGCAAGGTATGACATTGTAAGAACCGCCTTAATGACGTATTTTATAGGTTAGATTGCCTGCCAATCACCCAGGACGTAACCAATCAAATTCGTTTGTCCTTTCCACTCGTGCTCGGAGTATTAGCTGTATCACATTCAAGATGTCTGCGGTCTTCGTGTATCCCATGTGTGTCCGGGCTAGCCGGGGCCTCCTCAGACTGAGGCAGGGTGTCAGCAGCACCACAGCTCCTGCCGTGCTGGATGCTGTTAGGTCACTATCTGCTGACACGGCCAGTAGTAACGCCACAGGAGGGCTGGCACAGGCAATACTGCAGGAAAGACTTCAGCAGCAGAAAAGTCAGGTGAGTGCATAGTGTGACCGCCGGACATTCCTTCAGCGTGTTATATCAAAATATTTAGCCGTTTTTGTTATCATCAAGGCGCTATCAAAAATGCACACAAATGGTGAAATATCTGGGTCTTGTTTGTAAGGCATGACAGCTTGTGGTTTGAATGAATGCTCAACAAACCTTGACGTGCAAATGTTGCGTATGATGACAATTTGCAATATTAGCTGTTCTGATCATTGATTAAGATCAGTGATTGATGCAGCCCTAGGTCTTTAAATGTAGCATTTCGAATAGTTAGCGCAATCCTGTTTTTTAGTCTTTATGTTTGATTTACTAATGGTTTGTTAAAACTATTAAGTATGTGGGAGTTTGTTTGGCTTAGTTTATGTTGCTAATTTAAAATACAAAAATATTCATAAATGTAATAATTAATAGTGACTTTCTCATTTTGGGAGTTGTAACACCCAAGGTCAGAAGCCCTCATTCAACTGTAGAATGTAGATGAAGTACTGAAGGCTAAATATCTGTCAGAGCGCCAATGAGTCTTTTTTTTGGACAGCTCTGCAGAGCATTTAAAAAAGTATAATTGATTTAAATTCTAGCTGAGTGTCATTTTAAGTAAAGAGAGTTCTGAAGTGGCATGCTGCTTTGACACCTTGTCCACAGGGCCAGCCTCCTTCAGAGGGCGATGACTCCGGTCAGAAGAAAGATGAACATAGTGAAGACAAGAAACAGAAAGAAAACACAGCATATGCTAAGAAGATGGTCCTGCGATTAGCAGGGATTATGGGGCTTGGAAGTACAGTTGGCATTGTGTATATATTTGGTGAGTTTGCTTGTTGCTTTCTTTAGGGTGAGTCGCTACAAGTGTGTTGTAAGCCTAAAGGTTCGAACGTGTTTGATTATTCAAAACATTGATGACATCACTTGCATGTTTGGATTGTTTTTTTAAATGGATTAATTAGATGTGGTGTTGTTTTTGCATGATATTATTAAGGTGATTTGGTTTTGTTGACTTTGACTTTGTTGATGATAATAATATACTTGCATGTTTATTTAATAACATGTTTTATTGCAAGTGATTTTCAGTGATAATTTTGCTTTTATTTTGTCTTATTTGCCAGTCATTATTCTGTCTGGGTTTAGTTTGTGATAGAAACCATCTGACTGCTCCCACTTTAACATGGTTGAAATTATTTCATTATGTGGGGAAAAAGCTGTGGAGCAATACAAAAGACATAAGGCTACCACAGCTACTTTGCAAGAGAACTATTGCTTCAGTTTAGCAGTCATTATACAAAAACATTCGACCACAGAATGCCTTAAATGACTAATCCTACCTACTGTACACGTGAAAGTTTCCTTTTCGACATCAGCTCTAAATGTTTGATTTTAAGTGACTAAAGTGCTGAACGTTTCTGCTCATTAGGTAGCAATTCTGTGGATGAACAAGGAAATAAGGTAAGCGTTACCCATCAGAATTTAAATCTTTAATTGTCACATGACCAGCTGTGCTCCAGACAGTTGCGAATGCAATTTGAAATACTTCACACAAAACTAAGTGTGAAGATTTAAAAGTGATTATTATTGTATTTTGGCATTAAGGATTTTAGGTTGTTGTTAATAGGTGGCAGTGTTGTTCTTAATATGTCACCTTACCCTATTTGTCTTGTGTAAATGTTCTAACAACTGACGAATTTAACTAACCGTCTCCATTAGGAGGAGAAGTTAAAGTCAGATTAATGGAATGGATTTAGTTATTTAAGCAGTCTTAAAGACCTATTAATGGGGCCATATAACGATATAGCACTTCCTAGCGGCCCATCTTTTCCAACCTTTTATTTAAAAAGACAATTTTAACAAGTATCTCAGCTACACCATTTCCACCCGTGGCACATTTTCTCACCTGTGCACCTATGATATTGATCCTGCTGTCAGACGGTTCAGTGAGGAACCGGTGTGAAGATCTTCACTTTTTAGGGCACACTTCTCACAGTGCTTTGAATGTCCTGAAGCGTTTCATTCAGCAAGCAAACTTCACACATTTGGATGCGAGATGTTCTCAGTTAGGCCTCTGACCCACTTCAAAGGACTCGCTTTACAAATGCAGTCTTACAGGAGACCTGAGTGAAGTGTGCTTGGCTTGCTGGTGTTAAGTTTTGTGCCCGTCTTTCATGTGGGAGATCTGTGCTGCTGTGTAGTGCATGTACGTGATAGAATAGTAGAACCAGTAGAACCAGTATCCGTTTCAGTAGTGTTTAGGAATCATCACACTTATTATTATATTGTAGTATAAATGAAGTATTTACTTATTATAATGTAATTGTATTTTCATTAGCACAATTCCCCAAAGATGTTTACCCAAAAATGTTCCATTACTACTCTCATGTCATTCCAAATTCATGATTTTTTTCTTTGGAACAAAAAAGATATTTTAAGATGTTTTTTTTCTGGTTTTGTGTCCATACAGTTTCAATAGATGCCACTGTTGTGTGCTTACCAGCATATTTTAAAATACCTTTTTTGTGCTCCTCAGAAGCAGAACAGTCAAATAGTTTTGGCATGAGATGGGGGGTAAAGTTAATAATGAAAGAATGTTCATTTTTCTCTTAAAGACCTTCAAGTTTGTGCTGAATATGAAATAAGCATTAACACACGGTTGGCATATAAAGTATCAAATTAGGAAAGGTACTATAATACAGTTACTGCTGGTTTTTGCCACCCACCTTTTCTCACCCTCAAAAGGCACACTTCACAAGAAGGTGCAAAATGCACCTATTCAGAAGGCATGTGCCAGAGGCATGAGGTGTGAATTCAGGAAGGTGGTCAGTTCAAAGAGCACACCTCCTTTGTTAGACATCCTGTCTGTTACATACAAGTTAGAAGCCACTTGTAAGGGCACACTTCACAGGTGAGCGCGACTTCACTGAAGTTCAGAGGGCTGTGGGCGTCTGATGACACACCTCAGTCACTAGATCAGATAGGTTTTACTATACTAAAGCCTTGTGATCTTATTGTGAGCACAGGAACTTCATCCTGTTCCCGTACTGTAAATTTGACCCCGTCTCAGGAACTGTCTTTGTGGTCCATCTCACACATTTTTCCCTATCTGCCTGCTTGTAAATCAGTAAAGTGTGTACAATTGATCCCAACTAAGCAGATGCAATTCTAATTGAGTTTAATAATAAAAGGTCAGGGATTTAAAATTTGCTTTGTCGTATTAGATTTTTGGCCCAACAAACAGAATAAGTAATTGCAGCTTGTAATATAGTCGGTATTACTCATAATTCATGTGTAGTCCATAAATAATTGAGGAAATACTATGTGAGTTGTTACATAGTTTCAGTCTGACCACAGTCATTGACTATTAAGAGAATTCCTGTATATATTTTAAAACACAGTGTTTTTAGAGTAACATAGTAACAGGATAAGGCTCAGGTCAGAAAAAGGACACACAAAAGCTTTTCATTAGTCTTTTTTTTAAATAACAAAACCTAGTTTATTTACAATTGTAGCAGCTTGTTTTTTTCACCATCATTGTGCTTAACTGTTATTACATTTGCAAATGTACAGTATGTACCTGGGAAATATATACACACTTGCCTACTAAATAGGTAAACATCTGCAAGTACATTTAATAAATGTTCTTTTACAGAGATTAAATGATAATCACTTATGTCATTTTGACCACAAAGGTTTGTTTATAATTGGGTTTAACCTCACAGAGGTTTAATGTTAAATAATTCGTCTTTTATTAGTTATTGATAAACAATAGTCAGTCAGAAGTATAGGCAAATTTTGTGGGTTTTTTGGTGTAGACTGAGAGGGTTCATCATCTCTGACTTAGTCTTATCTACTGTGACCTTAACCTCCCATATGACCCCCATTAACTGCATCACCTACATTTAGTTCCCCGACCCACATTCAGTTACACTGGCCCCTCAGTAGTGTTTGAAAGCTTAAGCCACATTCAAAAATGTACCATTGTCGTTTTAGTAAGAAAGTTATAGCCTAAATTTGTCATTATCTTTCACCCATAAATGGACTGCTTCCTGCTGTATTGTCTGAAATTAGTGGTCTGATATCAATGGCAGACATTGTCCCTGTGTATCATTGACATTGTTGTAGTATTGCAGTGTTGTTGCTCTCTAAGACAGTTTGGTTGACACCAATTAGCACCAGCTTGTAACAGTGTAGATTGGTTTGTAGATCAAACAGTATTAAAGCTAACAGTAAACTGAGTTCAGCCTAAGCTACTACCTTGTTGTAGCTTATGTTAGCCTAGCAAGTTGTCTCTAGGAAGCTTAGCTAATGTTAACGCTAGTTAACTAGTATAGCTGTGTTCTGTTTTTTAATTATATGTCAGGGCTGGTGGAAGATCATGGATGCCCCCAGGATTTTGGAGGCTCTCTGCCTGTTGCTAAGAGACCCTGGGAGACACATGGCCATTTTGTGTTGTTTGCCCAAGGGCACAGGGCCCTGCTAATCGGCTTGCACTTTGCCTTTGGCAGTTTTGGGACACGTGTCATG
>JAZGTJ010003754.1:3217-19139 GCA_036877575.1 Botia almorhae
GGGACTGCTTCCGGGTAGCGGGTGGCGTAGTCGACCATGACGAGGATGTGTTCATGTCCTCGGGCAGACTTAGGCAACGGCCCTATGAGGTCCATCCCGATACACTCGAAGGGTACCTCGATGATGGGGAGGGGGATGAGCTGACTGGGCGGAGGCATTCTGGGCGCCCTGATCTGGCAGGTCGGGCAGGCCTGGCAGTAGCCCTTTGCGTCGGCCTCCAGGCCCGGCCAGTGGAAGCGGTCGCATATCCGCTGCACGGTGTTGGCTGCCCCCAGGTGACCTGCCATAGGGTGTGAGTGGGCCAGCTCCAATATGATCTCCGTCTTGGTCCGCGGCGCGACGAGTAGCTCCTATTCCTCCCCCCTCCGCTGGGCGACGCAGTACAACAGGCCCTGTCGGACGATGAAGTGCGGGAGAGGATGGGGCCGGGGGAGGACGTCCTTCCCGTTGATGGCCCGCACCTGGGTCCAGCAGTACTTGAGGCGGTCGTCCTCCTTCTGTTCCTTGGCAAAGGAGCCCCCCTCCGTGGCCTGTCGATAAACATCAAAGAAAGGGTTAGAGTTATGAGAGGGAGACTCACCATCTTTCCCACTGTCGGAAGCCAGCAGCGCCGGCTGGGGTCGCGGTCCGCGTGGTCGTCTGCGGTGCTGACGGTTCCCTTGAGGGCTGGCGGGCTGAGTGGCGGCGACGAGCAGGCGGCCAGTCCCGTCCCAGTATCACCGGGACCGGTAGATCCTCCACCAGTCCTGCCTCGACTGCCCAGGCGCCGTGGCCGGTGGCGATGGTCGCACGGCGGGCGGGGACCCGCTGCGTCTCCATGGACGCAGGTGATGGGGAGGAAGCTCCTGGAGTTCGGCAGTGGCGGGACTGGATCAGTGTGACCACGCTGCCCGAGTCCAGCAGGGCTCGCATGGGCCGCCCATCGATGGTGATGTGGGCCTCCGGGGCGGCAGGCGGCACCCACTGATGGACGATGCAGCCTGCCAACCACGTCCTCGGGTGCGTTGGGGTACCCGCAGAGGGCATCGCCACGTCCCGAGGCGAGGGAACCGTCGGCCGGGGTACTGCGCCAGGGTTACCCTCCGGCGTGCGTCGCTCCTGGTTCGCCCTCCGGGGGAACAGCTGCGTCCTTTCCCCGGCCTCCCGGTGTTGGGTGGCGTCCGCCAGCTCGATCGCCTCCACGATCCTCCACGAGGATCTCCCGCCGCACCTCGGTGTAGTCGTCAGCGACCCTGGGCGGCAGGGAGAAGTACGCCCGCTGTGCCTCGCCTGTGAGCAGGGGTGCCAGCAGCTGTGCCCAGTCCTCGTGAGCCCACCCCTCACGCGTCGCGGTGGTCTCAAAGACCCCCAAATATGCCTCCACGTCGTCGTCTGCCGACATCTTGGGCAGCAGACATGTGGCTTGCACGCGGGGGTCGGGCAGCGGGGCATGGGGGCCGGTGTTGGCGCGCAGGGTCGCGAGCTCCTCCTCAGTCCGGTTCTGACGGGTGGCGAGGTGCTCGAAGATCTGCTGCTGGCGGACGCTCACCTCGGTCAAACGCTGCAGGATCTCCTCCATGTCCGCGGGGGGAAAGGCGCGCCACTCTCCGCTGTGCATAAGGGAACATAGAAAAATAAAAATTTCAGTGGTGCGCTTACCGCAGTTGGTGACTCTTCACTCTTATGCCCGCATTCTCCACCAGTTGTCACGGGTGAAGAATCACACGACACGATAAGCTGTGAAAAAGATCCCCGGAGGGCGTGTTTAATTATACCAAACGTGGGTGGTGCGTGTGTGTGTGGCAGCCGGTGCGGCCGGTGAGGCTGGCGAGGCCGGTGCGCGGCAGCCGGTGCGGCTGGTGCGGCTGGTGAGGCCGGTGCCGTTCTGTGTCCCTTAAATCCCGGTGTCGTGAGAGCGGGTGCCCGTTGCACTCGCTCTGTGAGGTGCGGTCACTCGCTGCTCTCTGTGCATGCGGGGAGAAAGAAACAGACATTAGTTGTGGCACTACCTGCTTGTGCATAACTCTCGCGAGGGCGAGAGCTGGCGGCCTTATACGGCCACGTGGTAATGCGGTCCAGCTGTGCCCGAGGCGTCGGTGATGAGCTGGTGCAGGTGCGGCGCCTCGGTTGCCAGGGCGACGCTGATCAGCCCGGAGAGACTTGTCACAATACATATGTTTATTACATACATACACTATTATCCGTTCATATATATAAAAATCAGAATGAAAATAAAAACGTGCCTTTTCCTGTGACTTCTCTCATTCTTGGTGATGATCAACTGAGCTTCTCTGACCACATCTCCAAAACCGCTCGTTCTTGCAGATTCGCCCTCTACAATATCAGGAACCCTTCCTATCGAATCACGCAGCACAACTTCTCTTTCAGCCTCTGGTTCTCTCCAGACTGGACTACTACAATGCTCTCCTTGCAAGGCTTCCGGCTTGTTCTATCAAGCCCCTGCAGTTGATTTAAAATGCAGCAGCTAGAGTGGTCTTTAATGAGCCTAAAAAAGAGCACACGTCACGCCACTGTTCATCCAGTTGCACTGGGTGCCAATAGCTGCTCGCATCAAGGCTCGATTCAAGGCTCTGATGTTTGCCTTCAAGGCGACTACTGGGTCCGCACCTCCCTACCTGCTTTCACTTCTTCGCACTTATGTGCCCACCAGAAATTTGCGTTCAGCTAATGAACGTCGCCTTGTGGTTCCATCCCAACGAGGGAAGAAATTACTTTCCCGGACTCTCTCTTTCACTCTGCCCGGTTGGTGGAATGAACTCCATATCTCCATCAGAATGGCTGAGTCATTAGCCATTTTGAAACAACTAAAAACACATCTTTTTCGTCTTTACTTCCTTGACTAATTTACTAACACACCCCCACTTCTACTTCTTAAAAAAAAAAAAACCTTCTTATACTGTTGAAATACCTGAGACCATGACTGTCTATATCTATGCACTTATTCACCGTTGCCTCTTATTGTAATTGAAGTTGCTCCCTTGTCCTCATTTGTAAGTCCCTTTGGATAAAAGCGTCAGCTAAATGACTAAATGTAACGTAATGTAATGTAAATCACATCAATATTCATGACCATTGACACTCCCTCGCATACAATCTTTCTAACACCAAAACTGTCTAACAAAATGTTAAAAACTATTGTTTTATGTGATATACTGTAAAACATGATTTTTACACCATTGTGTAGCAAAAACCCTAGTCTATCACATCCAGTACTCAAAGGAAAAAACTTTTATGCATAAACACCATTTTCATGCATGCATATGGTTGAGATATTATTGTAGCACAGTTTGTGCTGTATACAGTGTAACCATACTTAAGCAATTAAAAATGTTTTTAATGGCTTAAAAAAGCCCAAATATAACAGCCAAAAAAACCCTCAGACTCCAGAGGGTTAACAGGATGATGGTCAGGTGTGTGTTAGGGTGCAGTTGTGGCCTACTGGTTAGTGAGTCGGACTTGTAATCAGGTTGCTGGTTCGATTCCAGCACTAGGGGGTAACAACTGAAGTGCTCCTGAGTAAGGCACCTAACCCCTGATTGCTCCCAGGGCGCAGTAATGTGCTGCAGGTGTGTGCATGTTCACAACTTGCAGTGTGTGTTCACTTCTCACCAGTGATGGGTTAAATGCAGAGGTCACATTTCGGGTATGGGTTTTCATATCTGACCAATAATTTTACTTTACTTTACACTTTACTAGAATTTGGGTGACGGTGAGCATTGATTTATGGAAGATCTTAGTGTTTCTGTGACACCCAGACTGATTGTGTACACACCTTTACACGCCATTACCAAGCCTATTGAAGCACTGTGCATGCTAACTATCTTGTATTGCCATGGCCTGCATTTATAAGCATTTTCCTGTTTATCTGTTCTGGTACTTTGAGCTGGTTTGAATTATTGTTTATTGATCCCTGTTGCCTGCCTATGAATCTTTTCTTTCTGTGCCTGGTTGTTATGACCACAATTACTGTTTTGCCTCCATTGCTATTGATTGTGTGTTTGAACCAAACTCTGCTTGCCTGTACCTTGATATCATTACACTTCAGTAAACCACTTATTGATCCTCGGCCTACTGTCCCTTGGTCTTCGTTACACTCATAGACCACTAAGCGGTTTGAGCCTTTGCATGTAATGACAGGTATTTCTAATGCATGTCCATTTATTCAGATGGGCCGAATGTGTGGTAGTTCAGTCAACTCTTTATTCATAAACCAACTTTACACCTAGTATTACTAAGTACTAGTATCCCCACCTTATGTCTTGTTCAATTCTGTCTGTTTTCCTCATTAATATTGCATTTCCTTAAAAAAATTAACCCTTAAAATCAACAAATTAAGCCTGTATGTGTCAGACGGTTGTCATTGGCCTCATGGCCTCAACATGCTATGACGTTCCCACAAATTATGTTGTGGTCTCAACATAGTATTAAGTTACCCCATATTACAAGTTACAAGTGGAGTTTATTGTCATTTCAACCACAAGTACATAGTGAAACAAAACAACGTTTCTCCAGACCAAGGTGCTACATTAAACAAACACTGAACAAACACTGAACATCACAGAACTACAAGGACTACATAATTTATACATAAAATGCACAAGTGGAAACATGTGCAGACAACACAAGACAGTACAATGACTATTGGGACAGACAATGGGCATAGGAATTCCCAGTGCAGGACCAACCAGTACACAATTCTGTTAAAGAGAATAGTAAACATGGTGACAATAAGAGATGTAAACATAAATGTAAACATAATTATAGCAGCAAGATGTGCAAAAAGACTTAGTGCAAAAAGGACTGTATAGGGTGGAGAATGCACTGTTGTGTGTATATATAAGTTTTTGTTGTGTGTGTGACTATTGAGTAGTCTAATGGCATGGGGGAAGAAGCTATTGCATAGTCTGGTCATGAGGGCCCGAATGCTACGGTACCGTTTTCCAGACGGCAGGAGGGTAAAGTGTGTGTGAGAGGGGTGTTTGGAGTCATCCACAATGCTGGTGGCTTTGCGGAAGCAGCATGAGGTAAATGTTTATGATGGAGGCTGAGAGACCCCAATGATCTTCTCAGCTGTCCTCACTATCCGCTGAAGGGTCTTGTGGTCCGAGATGGTGCAATTCCCAAACCAGACAGTGATGGAGTTGCACAGAATGCTCTCAGGCCCAGGCCCTCTGTAGAACATGGTGGGGATGGGGGGTGGGGGATGTGCTTTCACATCTTGTCTTCTCAGAAAATACAGGCACTGCTGGACTTTCTTGGTTATGGAACTGGTGTTGAGCGACCAAGTGAGGTTCTCCACCAGATGAACACCAAGAAACTTGGCCAGGTGGAGGGTGGTGGTGATGCGGTCATCTGTTGAGTGATTGGGGAGGTAAGTGAATTACAGAGGGTCTTGATGTGCCTCATGACGAGCCTCTTAAAGCACTTCATGATGATGGGTATGAGTGCAATGGGACAGTACACAACTCATGGCCAGGACAAAAATAAGTGAACCAAGATATGAAGGTCCCTTCTCGGTCACTAAGAATCTGTAGCACTTTTGTAGAATTTGGTCAGAATGGGGCATGGAAGGTGTGCTTTTCTCAGCCTTCATAAGAAGTTCGGGTGCTGCTGGGCTTTCTTTTAAATATGGAGTAATAGAGGCTGTGTAGGCTGTGAAAGAGGGCCAGGTTAGGCCATGTGTGAGAAAGGCTGCATGGGTCGTGAACGAGGGTGTGACGTCTCAGCTTAGGCTGTGCGAGCATTGTGGGGGTGTGTGTGTTTTAGGTGCCACTTGGAGGGGGTGTGGCTCGTGCACCTGACACTTGTTGCACGCAGAGATAATTGTCCCTGGTGTGTTGGTGTGGAGCGTCGGGTTTTCGGTGATTGTCTCCGGCATGGAGTTCGACCAGCTGCGTGGTGTTGAGCCTCCCGCCCGGCCCTGACATGTTTCTTCGTTTTACGTTACATGTGTGTTATTTTTGTTGTGTTAAAATGTTAAAGTACTGATGCATCTGGACTCTTTGTTGCAGCCTAAGAGCCGGCTGTAACAAATGGGGGCTCGTCCGTAAAATTTAAGATAGAGTGTTAATTCGTTTATATTCTTTTCCCTAATTTAATTTTAGATTTAGGGTAAATAAAATCATTTGTGGAAGGCAGACGCAATTCGGTAACATTTCGTCGTGAGTAAGTTAAGTCTTTGTGATCGGTAGATTACAAGGTGAGGTTCTATTCATTCCCCTTTTTGGATTAATAATATTTAGGATTTGTTATTTTGGTTTGTTATTTTTGTGCAGACTCCTGGGTTGAGTACACTGCCATGGTTTGTGAATTGGACAGATTTGTCCGATTCACTACCAGCGGTATGTTAGTGTTTAAAGGCGCTCGACTCTTGGGAGTGGCATGAAGATTAGTTTAGAATTAGGTAGAAAAGTGGGTAAGTGGGAATTAGTTAGAAGGGGAATAAATGAATTCTCATCTGTTTTGACCGAAGTTATATTTCTTGCCTACGAATTTGTGGTTTAGGATTTTGGGAAATTGTTGTCACTTTACTGGGTAAGGATGGCATCAGTTGAAGATTTTACTAAAGCTCCGTCTGAGACCTTATTGAATTTGTTGTCTAAAGCACAATTGTGGGAGCTTATAGAATTTTATGAGATTGGAGAATTAGACAAACGGTTGAAAAAGAACGATTTAAAGATTATTTTGACAGAAAAGTTGAGTGAAAAGGGAATTTTGTCAGTAGTAAAGGTTTCTCCACCTGAGATAAAGGAATCAGTAAACATTTTTTCAGGTTTATCATTTGATCAAAAGAAAGAAATTTTGGAAATGCAACAAATGCATGATAGGGAGATGGCTAAAGTAGTTAAAGAGCATGAGGTTGAATTGGAAAAATGAAAAATGGTCGAAGTACTTAAGCAACGTGAAATTGAATTAGTATAACTTAAATATACTCAACAGTTGGAATCTGAAAAATTGTCAAAAGAGTTTGAGTTGCAAGTACAGCGGTTAAAGTTGATTGGCGAAGGTAAATTAACTTCTGAAGGTGCACCATCAAATGGAAATTTATCGCGTCAGTTTGATGTGGTAAGTAATTTAAAGTTGCTTCCCAAATTTAATGAGCGTGATCTGGACATTTTTTTCTCATTATTTGAAAGTAATGCGGAGGAACGTAACTGGCCGGTTGCGGATCGTGTAGTGATGCTTCAGAGTGTTGTTACGGGTAGAGCTCAAGAGGCATTTATGGCGCTGACAGTAGAGGATCGAAAAGATTATCACAAAGTTAAGTCTACTATTCTGAAGGTGTATGAATTAGTTCCGGAAGCGTATCATCAGCGTTTTAGAAATTGGCGGAGAGGAGAGCGTCAAACTTATGAAGAAGTAGGAAGAGAACTGACTGCACATTTTGATCGGTGGTGCACCGCGTCTAATGTGAGTACTTTTGAGGAATTGAGAAATTTGATCTTGTTGGAACAATTTAGAAACATCGTCACTGACAACGTTGCAACCTATCTAAATGAAAATAAGCCTTCCACTATTGCAGAAGCCACAGTGTTGGCAGATAAATTTATTTTGACCCATAAGAGTGGATTTGTTGATCGTCCAGGTGGTGTATGATACCGGGAAAATTTTTCCTTGCATCCTTTACGAAAATTTGATGGTGCGCCTGCTGTTCGAAAACCGATTAACTTTGTTCGGGGAAAAACTGCATTAATGTTTGGCATTATTGTTTTGCCACTGGTCATTGGAAAAATGACTGTCCGGTATTGGCGAACAGGCCGAAGTCACAAAACAAAAAGGTAAATCCTGCTGTTCCTACATTGTTAGTAGAGACATTGCCCACTTTTGTAAATTTGCTTATGTTCTCTGACTCTGTTGTGGAATCAAAAATGATACAAACAAACTCTAGTTCCAATTATGCTCTGTTTATTACAGATGGCTTTGTCTCATTACCTGATAGTGTTAACAAAAGCCCATTAAGATTCTTTGAGATACTGGAGCCTCGGAATCTTTTATCTTAGAGTCTGTGCTACCTTTTTCAGGTACCTTAATTCAGGTAGTAGTGCCTACTAAATTTAAAGAGACCGTATTAAATGCTGCTCATGGAAATGTTGCTGGCCATTTGGGAGTGAAAAAAACTTATTGTCGGGTCTTGTGGCAATTCTATTGGCCACGTCTGAAAAAAGATGTTGCAGCATTTATTAAAACGTGTCATATCTGTCAGGTAGGGGGTAAACCTAATCAAGTTTTAAAACCTGTGCCGCTGTGTCCAATACCGGTTGTTAGTCAACCGTTCGAACACATAATAATTGACTGTGTCGGGCCTTTGCCTCAGTCCAAATCCGGTAACTCGTATCTGCTTACAGTTATGTGTCAAACAACCCGCTATCCTGCAGCATATCCCCTGTGTAGGATCACCACTAAGGCGGTGGTTAAAGCGTTAACGCAATTTATTTCGATTTTTGGGATACCTAAGGTTGTGCAAAGTGATCGAGGGACCAATTTCACTTCGGGAATGTTTGCGGAGATTTTGAAACAGCTTGGTGTAAAACATAATCAGTCAAGTCCATATCACGCACAAAGTCAAGGAGTGTTAGAACGCTTTCACCAGTCCCTAAAGTAGCTGTTGCGTGCTTATTGTCTTGAACTGAATAGGGACTGGGAAGACGGATTGCCTTGGTTGCTGTTGGCGGCAGCAGTTTGGGTTTCAGCCCAAATTAGCATGTTTTTGGCCATATGGTGCGGGGACCTCTTGCAGTGATGCGAGAGGGATTAAAGAGTGAGGATTTGCCTAAGAATTTGTTAGATTATGTTAATGGATTTCGTAGGCGTTTAGTTTTGGCAGGACAAAAAGCACGAGAACATCTTGTAAAAGCGCTGGTTAAAATGAAAAGATTGTTTGACCGCCATACGGAATGTCGTGACTTTAGTCCAGGCGATCAAGTATTAGTTTTGCTGCCCTCACCGGGATCTCCGTTTTGTGCAAGATTTTCTGGCCCATATACGGTCAAACGGAAGGTCCCGGAGCAAGACTATATAATCGCGAGTCCTGATCGAAGGAAATCTAGTCAGCTGTGTCATGCGAATTTGCTTAAACCCTATTTTTCTCGTAATGCTGATGTAAAGACAAGTCCTGTTTTAGTGGCTGCTATGGCATTTGAGGAATCTTGTCGTTTTTCTGGTGACGATGAGGATATTAAGGCACCCGGGGACAGTGAGCTGTTACCACATCTGAAAAATTCAGAAACTCTTGAAAACTTTGAGAATCTGTTAAGTCACTTGCCCGTTGAATATAGATCAGAATTCATTCATTTGGTGGCTGATTTTCTCATGTTGTTTGGAGACGTACCCTTATGTACATATTTAATACAGCATGATGTGGACGTGGGTGATGCGCCGCCAATAAGGCAGCGTTTTTATCGGGTTCCTGTTGAGAAACGGAAAGCATTGGAAATGGAGGTCCAGTATATGCTTGACAATGGAATAGCCCAACCGTCATTTTCTAGTTGGGCATCGCCCTGTCTGCTTTTAAAAAAATCAGATGGTACCTACAGATTCTGTACAGATTGACGGAAGCTAAATAATGTAACAAAACCTGATGCGTTTTCTCTGCCCTGTGTGGAAGATTGTGTCGACCAAGTGGGGGCGTCAAAATTCGTGAGTAAATTGGACCTCTTGAAAGGGTACTGGCAGGTGCCGTTAACCAAACGTGCCCAAGAAGTCACCACTTTTATAACACCGTCCGGGCTATACTCATACTCTATTATGAGTTTTGGGCTTCGGAACGTGCTGGCGACCTTTCAGAGGTTAATGAACCATATAGTTTTTGGTTTGGAGGGATGCGCCGTCTATTTAGACGACGTTATTATTTTTGGCGACACTTGGGAGCAGCACCTTCGGCGGTTGCGGGATTTGTTCTTAGCCGAAGCACACCTTACAGTAAATCTGTTGAAATGTGAGTTTGCCCAAGCCACAGTAAAGTATTTGGGTAAGGAGGTGGGGCAGGGCATAGTGCGTCCTCTTCAAGCAAAAGTTTCAGCTATTGAAAAATTTCCTCCTCCATTTACAAAGAAAGAGTTGATGTGTTTTTTAGGTCTTGTTGGATATTATCGAAGTTTCTGTCCAAATTTATCTACAGTTGTTTCGCCGTTAACTGATCTATTAAAAGGATCTTCAAAATTTAAGTGGACTCTTAAGTGTCAAAAGGCTTTTCACAATATAAAAATATTGTTAGTAACTGCTCCTTATGTCTCCCAGGTTTGATCGGCCTTTTAAAATCCAGGTCGATGCAAGTCAGACTGGAACCTGGGCTGTTTTGATGCAAACAGACGAGAATGGAATGGACTGTCCTGTATGCTTCTTTTCTCGTAAATTTAATAAACATCAGAGAAATTATCCTGTTATTGAAAAAGAAGCTCTAGCCTTAATTTGGGCACTCCAGTATTTTGATGTCTACGTCGGAGGAGGGGCGGAGGTGATGGTATACTCCGATCATAACCCCTTGACATTTTTGCATTCACTGCAAAGTCCCAATCAGTGTTTGATGCGGTGGGTTTTATTTCTGCAGCCGTATAATTTGAACATTCAGCATATTAGAGGAATTGACAATGTTATTGCCGACCCGTTGTCTCGTACTTTTTGGCTGTCCGGTACTGACTGATTCTGTTTGCTGTCTGGTATTGACTGATTCCTATTCTTAACTTCTTCTTGACTCCTTCTCCCTCTTTCTCACCTTAAATTGCTTTCAGGATCCGAATTGCTGGGGATAAAGAGGAGGGGGTAGGTGAGGTGGAAGGTTTAGCTGGATGAATCCTTTTAATTTATAATTTTTCATGAATGTTATTTAGTTGTAATTTGTATGTAATATATTGTTTGTTTTGTTAAGTTATGAATTTGGGGGGAGTGTTTTTTAAGGGAGGGTGTGTGACGTCTCAGCTTAGGCTGTGCGTGCGTTGTGGGGTGTGTGTGTTTTAGGTGCCGCTTGGAGGGGGTGTGGCTCTTGCACCTGACACTTGTTGGACGCAGAGATATTTGTGCCTGGTGTGTTGGTTTGGAGCGTCGGGTTTTCGGTGATTATCTCCGGCATGGAGTTCGACCAGCTGCATGGTGTTGAGCCTCCCGCCCGGCCCTGACACGTTTCTTTGTTTTACGTTATATTTATGTTATTTTTGTTGTGTTAAAATAAATGTTTCGTTAAAGTACTGATGCATCTGGACTCCTCTTTGTTGCAGCCTAAGAGCCGGCTCTAACAGAGGGCCATGCAGGCCATGTGCGAATAAGGCCACATAGGCTGCAAGACAGGGGAGGAGAAATTGAGTTACAGGAGCATAAGAGAGTCAACACCACCAGTAACTTGCATTAAAACGTACGTTCCACATAGAGTGTGGAAGAGGGCCAGGTTAGGCCATAAATTGAGAAAAGGCTCATAGGCCTTATTTGAACAAACATTTTTTTGTTGTTGCTGTTTTTATACATTACTTTTATTGTAAATAATGTTAATTACTAACATTTTAACAATTAACAACGTTTTACATTATCCTTATTATTGTTTTGTTTTCTTTAAGTTTGGTTTTGCATAAACATATATTCACATTTAGCACTTCACCACTCTCAATAAGCTGTTTTTGCTTTTGTGCTTTGTAATTTCTCTGGGTTCAGAACTTTGTCTGCATTCTAAGATATTGATAGCGTTATACCAGTGGGAATTTTTGGGGTACTCTTCTGCCCCACATCAGTCTTATTGCAATGTTATTTTGAAGCCACTGTATAATTGCTCCCAACATCCTCATTGAATTCTGTTTTTGGAATTTTCAGCAGATCCCTACTGTTTCTGCGAAGTAGTAAGAGTAGTAATCCATGACTACCAATTGGAACAAGTCAGCTCTCATATTTTCCTAGGGACTACTATTCCATTCTTTTCCATATTCCATTCTATTTTTAGAAGAACTTAATGACAGAAAGCTGAAATTCTGATAAGGGTTTGGTAACATCTCATCCTCTGGTGAGTTTATTTTACAACTTCTTGCAATACACTGTCACTTGCTGTTGCATCAGCAAACTTAACCAACATTCTGATTGGACCAAGGTATTTGCCCCATTACACAATACACATGAATTTAAACATTGTTTTCTGTGTTACCTTTAGCTGTGTTTTGCAGGCTGGCTCTGCTAAGAGCATCGGCAACTACCAAAAGTTTACCTGGAGTAAACTCCCACATCAAATGATACTTCTGTAAGCACAGCAGAAGCACAGGATCATAGAATTTAAGCACTGGATCTTTGATCAGGCTGGTCTTAAGAACTTCCCATTCCTTTGCACACTGGTGCTCCCTTTGCAATTCGCTCTTATTTTCAAGCAAACCACACATTTGTGTTGGCAGAAAGCTTGGGCATTAATTTACTCATGTAATTTATAACCCCAATGCTCTTTGCAACTCTGTTCTGTCTTTAGGTGCTGGCATGTCAAACACAGCTTGTATGTTTTCTGGCTTTGGTAGTGTTTCTGCCGTAGACAACTTATCTCCAAGGTAATCTCTGAGGATATCTTTCACAGCTTAGCATTTTCTTCATTTGTGGCAATTTGATAAAATCCTGATGATGCATCAGGTTAAGAAGTAACATGCACCTGTCATTGTGCTTGTGATATCAGTCTTTGTTGGCAACTTGTGATGCTGTCTTTTAATCCACTTGTTTAAAACTCATGGGCCATTTTTTAAAACACACACCTTCAAACACAGCTTGGTATTCTTAACACTAGTTACCTCATTTTGTTTGTCAACTGTGTCACTGTTTGACTGTTAATCACATGAACTCTCTTAATGAGCCCCAAAGTTTTACAATACTTTAGCTGAAGTATAGGCTGTCTGTTACCCTCTGTCTAGTACACATATTACATTTACAAACTGTTTTTGCTGACATACTCCTCTTGTGGGAATTGTGGGAATTATTTTCCTGTACTGCAATTGTGGCGTTTCCCTCAAACTGTACAAATCTTTTGCCGGTGTCCAGTTTAAAGGGTACAGTCAGTCTGTTGACATCTAAATGAGCTAACCACTTATCATTGGTGCTTATTTTTTCCATAACAGGCTCCACAGCTGCGGTCACCCTGCTAAGCCTGATGTATATGAGACTGCTGCAACCAAAATTCAGAGGTGGGCATGGTATCGCAGCAAACACTGTGTGATTGTCACATGCAATCAAAACCCACAGCCCTCGGTCGGACATTGCCTTTCTACGGGCCATTCAGGCTCCTGGACAGGACCTCGAAGCCTGTGGCACATCAATTGTCTCGAGTTGCTGGCAGTGCTTTGGCTATACGCTGGTTTCAGCCGTTGCTGCATGGCAGGAACATGCTAGTCTGTACAGACAGCACTGTGACTGTGGCAAACATCAACCGCCAAGGCAGTCTATGCTCACATGCGTCTACATCGCATGTCTAAACTCGCCCACCATCAACAACCCCTCTCTGGCAGATTCCCCTGAGGAAATACCTTCTTTCTCAGGGACGAGGCACTATCTGGACAAAACTCTAATTTTAAAGCAGGACAAGGAAGAATAATCAATATAAAATCGAGGCATCTGGGCCACAACAAGCAATTCCAAAGAACAAAATCTGAGTGTGTTGCATGCAAATTCTACTTGTCAATTTTCATTGGCCTTTTATATAAAAGATCGGAGGCAATTGGGCTCTCATGAATGAACCCCTAGTGTCTCATCGACACAATTGAGTGACCGACAGAAAGTGAACATGATAGGTATCATATTAAGCAAGATATGTCATTCCAGCTTACATGGAGATGGCGCATAGAACGAAGATAACATTTTATGGGACAGGGGTATAAGGGAATTAGCAATAATGCCATAAAATACCTAAACATTACACAATGAAATAGAATGGGAATCAAAGAAATAGCAAAACAGAGGTCTTTAGGACTGTAATTAAATCCTCATGCTAGAAGCAATATTACCAATTTATGAAACCCTAAGCTAAGTTTAATGTCGGCAGTCTCCCAGTAAGCAAGCCAACAAGGAAACAGTGGCAAGGAACCAAAACTACAATTATGTATAGACAGAGAAAAAAACCTTGGGAGAAACCAGGTTATTGTGTTATTATGCTATTATCAACGTTAAGTACCGATATACATATTTGTTATCATATCTGTTTATAGAACCACGCACACCCTGATTTACACCCAGACATAAATCAAATACACAAATTCATATACAGATACGTTATTCATATACATTATTATATTTTATGAATAAAATAATACGACAAACACAAGGACATGAATAAACAGGACTGTACGTATGTACAGTGTATCTACTTGAAAATAAACACAAGCATACACAGATTACTTTTAAAAATAAAAACATGGCAGATCCATCTGTCATGGAATACACAGAAAGTCATGATAAACAGAATAGAACTTTACACCTTAACAGTCCACAACACCTTTCTCTAAAGGCTTATTCGGGGAAGTACAGCAGGACAATATCTGAGTATTTTTATTAGGCGTAAAGTATCTGTATTTAGTTCCTGCAATGTCCATGTATAGTCTATAAACAACTGCTTGGCTCCTTACCTTGGTAAAAAAAAAAGCATATTTTAAGATGTTGACATTATTTCAGGTTGTCATGCATCATGCACACTGTTAGATGCTGAAAGCTCAACATGTTTAGTCGGCTATTCGATTAGCCGTTTTGTTCGTCTGTCGGTCAATTAGAAGCATAGTTTTGGCACAGAATACCTGCCATATGCTGTCAACCATTTGCCGATTGGCCGCTGATGAAAGAAGCAGTAGTTTAGCCAAATCTATGTCCTTACCTTGTATTATATTTGTTCTTAATTGGGGCACACAGTAGTGGCAGCAGGTGGAACCAATCGCCTACCGAAAACTGTGGTGGAGGGGCAGATCTTCACTCGAGAACCACAAGAATAGCCAGAGCCTCAAGATTATTGATGATTTTGTGCGAAGGCCACAGAGAACATGAAGAATCATAGGCCAAAACTGATGTTGTGACGAGATCCTGAAACATAAATGTTTTGAAACACTGCTCTGAAGTGTGATTCAAAACACCCTTGTTCTGTGACTACAGATTTGGCATACCTGTCAAGGTGCAGTTGATTGACAGTGTCAGGAACAAACCACACAATCGCACGTGTTTCAGCCTAACTTCAAAGTTAAAACATGGCCTTTAGCCTCCTTGGTAGACTCCCCATGCCAGACTGATTGTCGGTTCAAACCCCGTCCATGTAAGAGGTGAAAGATCAGTTACACTTGGACAGTAAAGCGTTTTGTACTTTTAATAAAAATCTTAATATGAAACAAATGTGAGCTTTGTTTCTTTTATTAATCTTCATTTTATATGACCAAAATAACGCATAGTTATTCATAAGCTAGGATACAGGTTACAAAACCAAGCTCATGTAATTGTCAGACAGATATTAACTTTAAGATGTTAACTTTTATGTTTTAATGTCACTTTCATGTCACACCAGCTCTTACTCATATAATTAATACATCTCTCCTCACAGTCATTTTCCCCACTTCATTTAAGCAGGCTAGGGTAACCCCACTGCTAAAGAAACCTAACCTAGATCCAACACTTCTTGAAAGCTACAGACCGGTATCCCTGCTTCCATTCATGGCCAAAATTTTAGAAAAAGTCGTGTTCAGTCAACTCTCTGCCTTTCTCTCCCAGAACAACCTCTTGGATATCAACCAATCCGGCTTCAAGAAAGGTCATTCCACCGAGACTGCACTGCTCTCGGTTGTTGAAGACCTTAGACTGGCTAAAGCGGAATCCAAATCATCAGCTCGCATTCTGCTGGATTTGTCAGCCGCCTTTGATACTGTTAACCACCAGATCCTCCTGACGACGCTCGAATCACTGGGCGTTTCAGGTACAGCACTTCGGTGGTTCAGTTCTTACCTCTCTG
>JAZGTJ010003754.1:19189-33763 GCA_036877575.1 Botia almorhae
TCGTGTTCAGTCAACTCTCTGCCTTTCTCTCCCAGAACAACCTCTTGGATATCAACCAATCCGGCTTCAAGAAAGGTCATTCAACCGAGACTGCACTGCTCTCAGTTGTTGAAGACCTTAGACTGGCTAAAGCGGACTCCAAATCATCAGTTCTTATTCTGCTGGATTTGTCAGCCGCTTTTGATACTGTTAACCACCAGATCCTCCTGAGACGCTCGAACCACTGGGTGTTTCAGGTACAGCACTTCGGTGGTTCAGGGCTCAGTTCTTGGACCACTCCTCTTCTCCATCTACATGGCGTCTCTAGGATCCATCATGATGACACCCAGCTTTCCTGTAGCTCAGTGGAGCTTTCCTGTAGCTCAGTGGTTAGAGCATGGCGTAAACCACGGCAAGGTTGTGGGTTCGATCTCAGGGATTGCACATACTCAGAATCAATGTATAGTATAATGCAATGTAAGTCGCTTTGGATAAAAGCGTCTGCCAAATGCATAAATGTAAATGTAAATGTACCTCTCTTTCCACCCTGATGATCCCACGGTACCGACTCACATCTCAGCCTGCCTGACGGACATATCGTGTTGGGTGAAGGACCATCACCTTAAACTCAACATTGGCAAAACAGAAATGCTTATGGTTCCACTCAACTCATCTCTTCTTCACAACTTCTCACTCCAGATTGACGGATCAACCATCTCTCCATCCAAGATGGTCAAAAGCCTTGGGGTGACGATCGACGATCAACTGAGCCTTTCTGACCACATCTCCAAAACCGCTCGTTCCTGCAGATTCGCCCTCTACAATATCAGGAAGGTCAGACCCTTCCTATCGAATCACGCAGCACAACTTCTAGTTCAGGCTCTGGTTCTCTTCAGACTGGACTACTGCAATGCTCCCCTCACAGAGCTTGTTCTATCAAGCCCCTGCAGTTGATTCAGAATGCAGCAGCTAGAGTGGTCTTTAACGAGCCTAAAAGAGCACACGTCACACCACTGTTCATCCAGTTGCACTGGCTGCCAATAGCTGCTCGCATCAGATTCAAGGCTCTGATGTTTGCCTTCAGGGTGACTACTGGATCCGCACCTCCCTACCTGCTCTCACTTCTTCGCACTTATGTGCCCACCAGAAATTTGCGTTCAGCTAATGAACATCACCTTGTGGTTTCATCCCAACGAGGGAAGAAATCATTTCCCGGACTCTCTCTTTCACTCTGCCTGGTTGATGGAATGAACTCCATATCTCCATCAGAATGGCTGAGTCATTAGCCATTTTCAAGAAACAACTAAAAACTCATCTTTTTCGTCTTTACTTCCTTGACTAATTTACTAACTCACCCCCACTTCTACTTCTTAAAAGAAAATCCTTCTTATACTGTGTTGAAATATCTGTGACCTGTCTATATCTATGCACTTATTCACTGTTGACTCTTATTGTAATTGAAGTTGCTTCCTTGTCCATATTTGTAAGTCGCTTTGGATAAAAGTGTCACCTAAATGACTAAATGTAAATGTGAATGTCATAATGATAGCTATTACAAACTGGCATTTCACACCTGACCTTACCCAAACCAAATATAGGCCAATTTTCAAACCTTTAGATCCTGGCACAAAAAGTGACACCCAGACCAGCACCCCTAAAGAGCAAAGACCCAGCAGAAAGCAGCATCTTTGGAGCAGAGTCCACATCAATAAGAGATAACCCTTTGCAAAGTACATTCAGCCAGACAAGCACTCTAAGGCCTTAAGATGCTTCCATGAAGGCCTCAATATGCTTCCCTGAAGCATTGCAGGTGGTCCCTGGTTGACTCTGCCAGTGACTAGTCATCCAATTTGTTGTGCACCATGGGAAAAACAAAGTGAAAAAGGTTATTCTATCAGGACCACAATGATTGCAGCATATTTCAAGAAATTGGAGCACAGAATGCACACACTGCCACCACATTTGTTACTGGTGTCCTGATATTTCATCCTAAATGTTAAATGTAATTTGTTGCTGTATAAATTATATTATATGAAATTATTCAGATACCGCTAGCTTTAGATTGCTATCCACTATAAATAACACAGTTCCATTAGCATCACACTAGCTGGTTAGCTTGTCTTCTGCGTTGACTGTTTTTCTCCTGCGTTTTATCTATTTTGACTTAAACAACGGTGGTAAGTTGGAATAAATCAACAAATACGGTGAGTCATGACATCTCCTGTTATTGTTATATGTTATAAGAGTGATAGGGCTTTAGAGCAGACTTTGGATGCGACTATGTCCATACATTGTTCGGTTCTGGTTGCAGATCCCCCGCAGCAGGGAAACTTTGCCAGTGTAAGACGACATAGCCAGCCACCATAGTCAAATGCTTACCGAGAGCCAGAGCACCCGACATAAAAGCAAATTTAAATATAGGTTACATAGATAATTGGAAAAGTTTTTGGGCTAGACCTGACCTCTTGAAAAAAGACGTCCTCCATCCCTCCTGGAGTGGTGTTCCTCTTTTATCTAGAAATCTGGCACTTGTTATTGTTATTAATACTAATAATACCTGACTAACTGGGGCCCAGGTCAGGAAGTAGACAGACTGACTTAACAAACCGTCTGTTAGCCGTCACATGTCACAGATGTCACATAATTTACAACACACAGAATCACCTAAATATCATAATATATACTGTGGCAGACAGTGTCTGTCCCCTGAACTGGTAAATACAATAAAAAAACTGTAAACAAAATTAAATGCCAATTTAATGTTGAACTAATAAAAAAAGATAATATAGACAATAAGGCTTGGTTAGCTAAATATTAGTTCTCTCTACTTTTTGTTTACATTAAAAGAGTCTCCCAAAAGTACTGTTATAAGCATGAGCCTTGTGCAAAAGGCAAAGGGGGACGAGTTGCTGCACTTTATAGGAATATTTTTAAAGTTACCCAGAGATCTGATTTAGAGATAATTATTTTGAAGTGATTGTGCGTAATATAAGCTTTTCTAGTATTAATGATAAATTTACTAATTTCTACTGTATACAGGCCACCGGGGCACCACACAGACTTTATAAAAAGATTTTGCTGACTTTATCAGCAGTATTATTGGCCACAGATAAAGTCCTGCTTGTTGGTGATTTAAACATCTGTGTGGATAAAGGTGCATTGGTGTTAGCTTTCAAAGATATTTTTACAAGACATTTTTACATGTGTCAGGGCTCTTATTGTCATAATCATACTTTATATTTAATGCTGTCCTATGGTGTAATGTTAATGACATTAATGTAACGAGTAAAGACATTATCTGATTATTATCTGGTGTCCTGTTCAATACATTTAACTATAATTACAAAATCAGCTCCTTGCTACAAATACTGTAGAACAATACCTTCTGCCACTAAAGATTGCTTTATCAACAATCTACCTGAACTGTCTCAGTGTTTTAGCATAACAGATAACTTTGACAATGCAACAGAAAATGTTAACTCCATCTTTTCTAACACTTTAGACACAGTTGCTTCTCTTCTTAATGTAGATAAAGGACAGCAGCTCAGCGCCATGGTATAATGAGCACACCCACACCCTAAAGAGAAGTGAATGGATGCTCTATAAGCCTGCTTCAGCTAAGAATCTGGGTGTACTGTTTGATAGCAATTTGTCCTTTGAAAGCCACATTTCCATCAATATTTTTACAACTGCATTTTTTCATCCTTTAAATATATTAATACTATGACACATGCTCTTAGGGTCAAACACCGAAAGTTTATTTATGCATTCATAACATCCAGACCATATTGCAATGCCTTACTGAGTGGCTGCCCTGCAGGTTTAATACAAAAACTTCAACTTGTTCAAAATGCAACAGCCAGAGAACAAACATGACAATGTACGCACTGGCTGCGGGACAGCTAGATGCTCATCCTCATGCCAGTTTAAGAAGATTACAGTCATAACCTGGATTGCTCAAAATGGATGGACTTCTTTATTAAATTTCCTATTATCTATTTACTTACCTCCAGCTTCTACATTTTTATTCCCTGCCTAGTCACAGCTAAGTGATGTTATAAATCTAAATAAAAATTTTATTCAATTTTACAAGCTCTCTGTTTTTATCCAAAAAGTTATGAATTGCAGCTTTAACATTCCAGAGGAGAACTGGCCCTCCTGGTTGAGCCTGATTTCTCCCAAGGTTTTTCTCCCTCTATACATCACTGGAGTTTTGGTTCCTTGCCACTGTCGTCCTGTTGGCTTGCTTACTGGGGGACATTTAGTTGTCTTAGGGTTTTTGTAAATTGCTAATATTGCTTTTAGCATAATGATCTTACTACAGTCCTATTTCTATGTATTCTATATGTATTATATATTTCATAATTTTCCTGTTTTCTGTGTTTTTCTTTTCTTTATGTGTAACACTGCTTTAAAACAAAAAAACAATTGTAAAAAAAAATGTATAAATAAATTAAAATTGTAATTAGTGGTGCTTCTATTATCCGACATACTACTACTGTTCTGGAAAAAAAAATTAGACGCTGTTATGACTTTTATAAGCGTTCGGGTGTACAGTGTTTTTGGAAGGTACAAAAAAGTGGGTGAAAAAATTCTATAGACTTAACATTGGGCAGATGGTTGTGATGTCATAGCTCGTGTCGTAGAGACTTGGGGGTGCGCTCATATCACTTGACTTAGTAAGCAGCAACAAATGGTAACATTTTAACTTCATAGCCATGCCCTAGCAACCAGTTACAGTACCCTAGCAACCACCTTATTGACTTTCATTGAATGCATCAGAACATCATAGAGACAAGTGGGTGGCCTCTTTTGACTCAGACTGCAAAATGGTCTTTCATAATTGCCATGGAAACTGTCCAGCCATGCCCTAGCAACAATTTAGACCACCCTAGCAACCAACATGAATTAGTTATATCTCAGCAGCAGAACATCATAGAGACATGGGAGTTGGCTCTTTTGATTTACACACACATATCCGTCTATTGATTTACCCTGTTAACTGTCTAGCTACACCCTAGCAACCATTTACTTTACCCTAGCAACCTCTTAACACTAAATATATAGTGTGTGTGTGCGCAATGATAATTATGAAAGAAACCTCATATAAATACATATATATAAATTTATTGTGAAAACATTTTTTCTGCGCCAAAATTATCTGCCTTTGTTTCGAAGGCTTTTGTGAGCTCAGGCATCTCTGGCATTACCTCGTCGCTTTCTCCTGTTTCCCAAACCTTTAAAGACCCTCCTTTTTTTGAGTGTGTTCCTGAAGCCCAGAGGGACTCAAGCTGTGACCCTCACCTTAACAGCCGAACATGTGTTTTTAGTGCTGCAGCATATGAATTGTCATACACTTTCTCTCTCTAGCGATTCATTAGACGCAGACAGGAGTGCGCTATCAATTGACAACTAATGCGTTTCCCAGAGCTCCACCTCAACAATCCCCTCATCTTTTCTTGTGTTTCCCTTCTCGTTTTTTTCCTGCTCTTAAGGAGCATTTAGAGTTGAGCAGTGGCCCCACTGTGAGACAGAAAAAGCTTACGGAGCTACGGAGGATGTTAACAGGCTGTCGGATGGCAAGATTCTCACTTTGTGTCTCGCCCCACACTCTGTAGTTTTGGGGAGCTGGTGTTTCCCCATGGGTTCGTGCCAACGTGGAGGGCCTCCTTAGCTCTGGCCTGACAAGGGCCACATAATAGCCAGTGGGTACTTAAAAAAGGGAGAGGCTAAATGTCAGCTGATGAGTGCCAGACTGCGGGGGAGGATATCCAGGCATGTCAGACTCAATATTGGACTTTGTCCACAAGTTTTGAGAGTGTATCAATTTGTCTTTGTTCTAGACGGTCAAGATACAGTTTGTGCTCCAAAATTCTCAATTCTCTTTGATATACTTTTTATTGTATTGATGAGTACTAATTACTTTTTAGCTGGTGGTATTTATTGAATTATCCATAATTGCTGAATCAGACAAGATCCAGACAATAAAACACATTTCACAAAACACATTTTAATATACTATAAACACTTTTGAAACTTTGTAAACAGTATTAACTGAACTGTCAGGTGTGGTTTATATACGAATCACAGAACAACACCCCTAATCATACATATATAAAAATAAAAATAAATAAAATGTCACAAAAATGAAGTTGTAAATCTTCTTACCGTTATGTGTTTTATAATAAAAACACTTTTGTATTTTTTGAATTATACAAATTAAATTATAGGTTAATCAGCCTATAAATATATTCCATTCATTACATAACACTTACAATAAGGAAAAAACAGTATGCCTTACTAATATACATTTTAGATATTAAAGCAAGTACACAGTAAGCAATAAAATAAGAACAAATAAACAAATTAGGAATTTATTTAATACAGTCTGTATTACAATGATGGATTTACATGTTCTAGTGATGATCTTATCAGCAGTGCACCTCAATTATTTTACAAAAACAATGTTTTGCTATTGTGAGTATAAAGACTACAGAAATATACACAAATAAAAAGTTTTAAATGATGCCTTTCTCTTGTCTGTACGATCAAAAGACGATTTAATTTTAAAAAAATGCAGCAAAACGCCCCAACGCCTTTGCCGACTTGAGGGGATTAAAATCACTTGCAAATTATTGAGAAACTTTGCTATTAACCAAATCGTCAGAAACCACAAAACAACACTGCCTAGTGCCTAAAACATATTATTAAATAAAATATCACACAAATTATAAGTTATAAGTTTTCTTACCATAATGTGTTTTTTTAAATTAGAGGCTGAAGCCTTGTAAACTGAAATCACAGCAGATGGCAGACATTGTTTACACGGCATCAGCACACTGTCCCCTTTTCTCCCTCTATAGGTGAACAGCTCCTCCAGGTGTGGCCATGGGCGCTCATCCTCTGCTATTTCTTCGTCATTTCTGCATTCTTCAGATTCATTATTGCTGTCTTGAATCTCCATGTGTCAATCAATTGACTGTACGATGGCGGTCAGCTCACGTAAATCTGCAGTAGCCGGAACTTGTTTTTCGGTTCAAATAACGTACCAGGCTTTTCATTGGTCCATTAAGATGAGATATTTTTATTGGCCACCGAAATGCCGGTCAGTGGTTGAAATATTAATTCAGTACTCTGTAACGAATTGTGATTTTAAAAACAACGAAGTAAATTACTTAGTTTAATTTGTATTTAAGTACGAGTAAAATTGCGGACTTAAAATTATGAAATGAAAGTACAAATACCCCAAAAATGTACTTATTACAGTAACGTGAGTAGTTGTAATTCGTTACCACTGAACCACTGAAAACTGCTACACTAAACAAAAGTAGCTAACACTGAAACATGAAATAGTGTTTGCAAAAATGTTTTACTTGTGTAACCTGCAGTATTTTTGAATGAAGCAAGATATTTAAAATAATGTAGTGCATAACTAAAATGTAAACTAAGTCTTCAAAAACTTCAAAAAAGTCAGAAAATTGTTGGATAAACATCTGACACAAAGTTCAAGTATATGTTTAAGTATAGCTAAGTGAACTTTAACTCAAATGTAACTTCTCTCTCGAGCAATGAAAGTGCATCCTTTGAGCAGTAAAGCATTCGTGTGGTAAGTGCAATGGGCTGCTACATTTAGTTAGTTACTGATGAACATTTCTGTTTTTTAACAACAACTAACTTCCTTGCTCTCTAATTCTAAATCTCTAATGAAGTTCACAGTTCTGTGAATATAGTGTTATAGGTTAAGTTTCACATTCCATCTAAAACACATGACACATCTATCATCTCCCAAACAACACACCAACACATAAAACAAGCCTTTACACCAGCTACGAACATGAATACACTTCTATTCTTCCAAACAACATTGTAAACCGAAGCGAACAATGCTCGCTGCTGCACAGCACATTCGTGTGAATGAGTTCACTTCTTTGGTGTGTGGTGATGCTGTTTTAATGGCCCAGGGCTCCTGGAGGCTCATGAGATCACTGAATCTCTCCAGGAGTTGTGATGCCACATTACCAGCAGACTCGATTTGTCATAAAAAAAAGCTGTTTTCTTTAGCAGTCCTGTGTTTTCTCTGGCAGTGCCATTATGGCTTTGGCCGGCAGCCCAGCCTCATTTAAAGCTCCTTCTTGTGTCATCCGTCCCTTCTGTGATTGAACAGAGGCAGTGATAGCAGGTAAAGGGTCAGCAGAATTACTCCCCCAAAACTTCGAACCCAAATTTCCATGTGGAGCTGCAAATGCGCATGTGCAGAACATTTGTGAACATGCATGTCTGGAAAATAAAACTTAAGTGGGTCTCTCTTATCCAAAGCCACTTGCAATGCATTAAAGCTGTTCTTGCATTATCAGTATTTGCATTCTTTGGGAACTGAACTCATAACCTTGAAAAAGTGAGCTGCAGGAATGCTGTTTAGGGTTCATAAATTGATTGTATATTTTTTTTGAAGGTTCTAGAAATTCCTGATGCTACACTATAGGATAGGTTCACATTAGTGTGTCGGTTTTAGGTGTCATTCATTAACATAGGGCGAGCAAAGTTCTCCTGGCTTTGACAAAACAGCAGTAAATTCATGCATTTGGCAGATGCTTTTATCCAAAGCAATTTAAAGATCAATCAAGTTATACATTCATTAGTATGTGTGATCCCTTGAAATTGAACCCATGACCATACAGTTTATGCCTTGCTCTACCAGTTAAGCTCAATTCTAGTACATACACCATATAGTGTTTCAGGGGAACACACAAGAATCTTCATGGACCTAAAAGTCACATCTGAAATATCATTTAGGTTTGAAAACAAAGCAACAAAGCTTCATGCCAGTTTTAACATGTGAAAAGGAAAATGAGAATTGAGAGCTGCAATGGAGGGAAAGATTTTCAGCAAATAACAATCAACCTTTCAGCAGACGAGACGTAGAGCACACAAGTTCTAGGGACTGTTTTTTTATAGAGCTTGACAGTTGTGTTCACCACGACCTGTCATTGTATAGAAAAAAGCGATGTAAAGATTCTTCAATGTTCTTGCTTTGTGGCACAAAAAAAGAAAAGAATTAAGTGTTTGGAACGCTGTGATGATGAGAAAATAATGACAATATTATTTATTGGTTGAACTGTTCCTATAAAAAGGAATACAACCCTTCTTGGAACCATATTTTAACACTAGAACTACCGGAATTCTATAACTATGTTTGAAGCTTCTAATGAGGTTTTGGATTGAAGCTGTGAATGTCTGTTGTCATATTTTATGAAGTCATCACCCTAAATAAAACAATCTTTTTGTAATATAGCCAATAATTGTGTACAAGCTAATAGACTGCCCAGACTCTGCGTGCTTCACTTTGTGTCCCTGAAGCAGGAGAGCAACGTTTTTTCACTGCAGTGAAAATGTTGTTTTTGAACATCTAAATGTCAACAAATATTAATTGGAGCAGAATATTTTGTTAGAGAAAACATGTTGTAAATTTTGTGAATAATTAAGATTTTCAATAATCTTTAGTATTGAATAATCTTTTTTCAATACATTTTGACTTTTGAACTTTACAATGCTATAGATGTATTGGAAATGTTTGTATCACACAAATTGGAAACCGGTAAAATTCTCTTTTTATCTGACATTTCTAAGGTAAATCTAAGTTTTAGTTTAGCAATGGCATATAAAAACAACTAGAAAAAAGTTGTTAGGCAACAGTAACACTGTTAGCAGTGGGAAAGAGCAGCGAACGCTGTAATCCATACGGTCAATTTGACTGTTATGGCCATTTAAGGTAGAAATACTCAGAACACTTTTGTGTTTTGTAATTTTAATAAAATAAAAAAATATATTTTTTTTGCCGTGGCAAAAAAAGGAATATTTAAACAATGTTTACACAATTTAGCGTGATATTAGCATGTTTTGGGATGAAATTACAAGATGTTAACATGACTTAATATGACGTTAGCATGACTTAGCATAATGTTAACATGACATAGCATGATGTTAGCATGATGCTAGCGTGACTTAGCATAATGCTAATAAGTTTTAGCATGATGTTAACATGATGCTAGCATGACTTAACATGATGTTAGCATGATGCTAGCATTATGTTAGCATGACTTGGCACAATGCTAGCATGATGCTATCATGACTTCGCACAATATGACTTAGCACGACTTAGCATGACGTTATTATGATGTTAGCACGACGTAGCATGATTTAGCACGATGCTATCATGACTTAGCATGATTTAGCATGATTTAGAACTATGTTAGTGTAGCCGATTGATTGAGACATCTGAGTTAATTTGTTTTTTATATTTAAGTAGAAGTGTTTTATAAATGAGTTAACTTCAGCAAAACTTGTAATTAATGGTTATTTTCAGTGGTTCCTAGGGTTCCTATGATTTGTTGTAGGTGGGGCCTTAATTAGTGGGACACCGAAGGAAAATGTATCGCTTCGCCTTTAAGCGTATGCGCTCAGACGCATTGTGTATGTGAACGGGGAAGCCGAGGGATAAGAGAGTAGGCCTTCCGATGTCTGTGTATACTAATTTTGCCTCATTACTCTGTTTAAGGAATAAATCCAGCGAATCTGTCATCTCATTCATGGTGTGATCGTGTTTCTGTGGTATCCGGGAGATTACCATTTGAAGTCTGCTACATTAGCACGGCGCTAGCATGACTTAGCATGATATGACTTAGCGCAACTTAGAATGATGTTATCATGATGCTAGCATGACTTAGCATGATGCTAAGATGATGCTTGTATGACTTAGCATGATGCTACACAGTCAACAGGGTAAAGTCAATAGGTGGATGTGTTTGTGAATCAAAAGAGCCAACTCCCACGCCTCTATGATGTTCTGGTGCTTGGATATAGCTAATTTATGTTGGTTGCTAGGGTGCTCTTAATGGTTGCTAGGGAATAGCTGGACAGTTTCCATGGCAATTATTAAAGACTACTTGGCAGTCTGAGTCAAAAGAGGCCACCCACTTGTCTCTATGATGTTCTGATGCCTCTCACCTTTGTCAATAATGTGGTTGCTAGGGTACTGTAACTGGTTGCTAGGGCGTGGCTATAAAGTTGAAATGTTACCATTTGTTGCTGCTTACACTGTTGTTGCTGCTAAACACTGTACACCTGAACACTTATAAAAGTCATAGCAAAGGAGCAACACTGTTCTACATTGCGTCTTGTCATGACAGCAGCTCGGTTCCTCTAATTCAAAACTCACCCTTTTTATAAAACACAATAAAGGAGTGAAGAAAGAACAGCTAATTTTATGGGAATGGGAATGATTTATATAAAAAAAATATAACTGCAAGCAGCGATGACAGGCCCAAGCACTATGACACAGTCACCACAAGGAGATTCTCTGAAAACAACGTATGATGGGCACTTCCATACAGCTTTACAGGTTTGAAATAAATCACCAATGCATGCAAAAGATATAAGACACTGACTATTTCTCTTTTTGCCATAAATTGATTGCCTTGCCATCTCAACACAATTCAAGATATCAAAAATCTCAATTTATCTGCAATTTAGCATCTCTTTGCAATTTAGCATCTTCAATTTAGCAGTGTCTTGGCATAATATTTGCCAAGTTTGGTGATGTGTATTAGTAATGTGGAATTACTTTTAGAGAAGAGTGGAATGTAAAAATCTATACAGAAAATTGTATATTTAAAAAAAATGTATTACTGCTACATTATCGGCCTTTATGCACTTACACTCACTAAAGTTATACATTTAATGTGGACTGGTAATGACTCCTGACATGTCAAAAATGCTTTAGGCCAAATTGCAAAGTGAATAGGAACATTTTAAAATGGGGGAAAAGACATGTTGCAATTATCCCTGCTATCTATCAGAAACTGAAGCCATTTAAGTAATTTTACAGTCATTATGTCAGCCATTACAACTTCAGCACTACTAACACAAAATTAAAGCTGTTACCCAACGCTGAAGGATAAGTCAAATCTTATTCTTATCATTTTCTTGGGGATAAAAAACAACTTTTTTCTGAGAGGTGGGGCACTGATCGTTATCACACACAAATGGTTCAGTTTTCAAGTTATTTCGGCCTGGCTTTCTGTGCTTTTCCCCTTTAAATTAAATTATAAACCCATTCGCTCTGATTCGATTTGAAACACTAGACGAGCTGTGGGCATTTCTTTTCTCCCTGTTGCGAGCACCTTCCGCTTACCCTTTAATCTGTAATCAATTTGTTTGCAGTGTGCACAATGATCTTTGCGTGCACGTCTAAGTTTTACTGAAGTAATTACGCCACAGAGGTCGCCAAGCTCCAGATTACTGCGCGCTAGAAGTAAACAACTGGGCTCATGGGCCAATTTTGTAGGCCCATATTTCTTTCTCTTTCTTTCTTTCTTTCTTTCTATCTTTATTATCTATCTTTAAGTATTGACGCTTTCATGTAAACCCACTCTCAGTTTGAGGTCTCTCATCAGATCTCTGGAAAACAGCGGTTATAGCACAACTTACTTCAATGAACGTATTTGTGATGTAGTACTGGAACCTTCACCCCACAGAGAGAGACAGATGAGGAGTTCCACTTCAGTCTGTCTCTCGCTTTTTATCTGTAATCAGATGTTCAGGCTTTACATTGAGGTCATACAAATGCATGAACTTTACTGCATTTAATAGCAAAATATCACACATGGCATCTGCAAAAAAATAATTCTACACAGTTTCTTAAAACAAACTTGCCTTTTTCTATATAATAAATTCCAATTGGTTGAATATTTTTTAACCAATGCAATAACATGAATGCATTTTTGGTAGTGACTTATTTGTTCAAACACATTTTGGAGCTACTGTAGATCTAACTGTAGAGGCTTTGCTTTTAGTAATCTGTTAAACATTGCCATTTCTTTTGGAAATACTCTGCTTGTCTGTGATTGCTACACAGAAATACCTCAGCTAGAAATAACTAGAATGTATAACTTGTTGTTTATAGAACAACTGTAAAACTGTAGTATAACGTGTTATATTGTTTATGTAGTATACCTCTTTATAATGGTTTATTCTATGGCAATATTAATCCGTCTTCTGTTTTCCGATCTTTACCTCCACTAAAACAATTTCCATCTGGCCGAACCACAGCAAGACAGCCTTCCAATTACCACACTCCAATTCAAACAGAGAGAGAGAAAGAGAGATCAGACTGAAAACACACCTGCACTCACATACACACACAGAGACAGAGAGAGAGACCTGTCTTGTTGATGGATCCGGCCCGTCCACCCACACTAACTCTTAGAACAATCGGTCAAAGAACACAAAGAGAGAGTGAACGAATCAAAAATAGACGGATAGACAGAAAGATGCTTTTCTTGCTTCTGTCTGGATTTTTTTTGGACTGAGGCGACTCCCCCACACATCTTCCCCAGAGCTTATAAAAGACGAGAGATGTTTATGCATTTGACTGCGGCGTCCTTTTTTCAACAGTGGCGTCCTTTTTTCAACAGCTGTTCTTTGCTTTTAAAACCATTAACCGTGCCAGCTCATGTCATGATGGGGTTCGTAAGTAAGCATTATCAGGGCTGCCATGCCAGGTGTCATGCACCAGTTGTCAAAAGCTCCTATAGCTCGAGCAAAAGGCGTAGAAACAACACAATACTTAAAAACAGCCCATAAAAATTCCTTACTGTAGAAACGTGGAAATAAGATTCCCTATTTTAAACATTTTACCTGTTTTATATGGATTTTTTTAATTCACCATTAGATATGTCAACATATATTTTCCTTTGTGCTAGTGTTGCTTTCGTCAACGAAAATTATGACTAAATATCGTCGTCAACGAACCTTTATCACGTGACGAAAACGAGACGAAACGTAAATGCTGGCCATGTGACGATGACTATAATTAAATGTATGATTAGTGTTGTTTTTGGCGGCCTGTTTTAATTTTAGTTTTAGTCTAGTCTTTGTGTGAAGCTGTCATTTTAGTTTTTATTAGTTTTAGTCCTGTTCATACTCTTTTTAGTGTAGTCTAGTTTTAGTCAACTAAAAGTCTGAGCATTTTAGTCTTATTTTAGTCAGAATTATCCATGATTATTTTCGTCTAGTTTTAGTCGACGAAAACTGACGCAGTCGACGTAGTTGAACGCTTGAACATTTGAGTTTACTCGCGCCATTCGCACTTCACAACAGACGCGAATTCGCGTCATGGGAGAGGGCTTCTGCCGCCTGGCCGCCAGTCTGTTCGTTGCGAAATGACTGACATGGATTTTGTTGAGAGAGTAGACTATTTGCGTCTTTGTACTGACTTAACATGTAAATCACTCGTGCTTGCCGCTTCATTCGCGTCCGGTGTGAACGCACCTTGACACGGGGAAAGGGAGCGATAGCCGGCCAGCTAGGTTTCGTCTTCGGTAGAAAAAGGAGAAACGACATTTGGAAAAACTTTTATTACATAGATGTGACACTATTTTATTTTATTTATTGTTTTTATTCATTTTATTTAATTTTTGTGTGTACTTCTAACATGTTTGGTTGGTAAAATAAATGTTGTAAATTCAAATCAGAGCGGCTTCCGTGTCTGAAATGGATGTATTCTTGAGTCTATAAGGTAATAATAATATAATAAGA
>JAZGTJ010003755.1:0-33761 GCA_036877575.1 Botia almorhae
GACATGTCCTCCTTTTTGGCTATAAAATTATGTCCGGGGGGATTTTGTAAAATATCATAAAATGTCCGGGTTTTTTTTACCTCATTTCACTGACCGTCATTAACTCAACACTTTAAATGCAGTTTTTAAATGCAATATTTTATCTATGATACCTATTATCTATGATACCTGCGCGGAAAGAGCCGCAGAGAAGCTGAGCGAGCGGGGAAAGGGGGCGTGGCGCGCAGTGGTCGATGGGCGCCGGGAGGGAGTTAGAGTGAGCGGGGGGAGGGGGCGTGGCGCGCAGTGGCGGTGTCCTCTTTTTGGATTCTCAGAATATGGTCACCCTAACTTAACAGAATAACTGACTATGATCATGTTTTGTGTAATTCCACAGGTTGCATTTCCTGGTCTTCCATACTGAAGAAGTGCATGATGTTTTGCGGATCTGGGATGGTCCTCAGGATGGAGGTGTGTTACTCCGAGAGCTGAGCGGCTCCACACTCCCTCCAGATCTTCACAGCACCTTCAACTCTGTCAGTCTGCAGTTTACAACAGACTTCTTCACCAGTAAACAGGGCTTCGTTCTGCAGTTCTCAGGTGCGTGTTTAAGTGTGTACACTCCTTGCACACGCCTTATGTTTGTTGGCTTGGTATGATTAATGAAATGGGTGTTTCTGAAGTTGTGAATGAGAGTGGACTGTTGCCATCACATTTTCTACATTTCAAGCAATGGGTGAAGAATGTTTGCATGAAATGAGCTGAGACTGTAATAGAGAGACCTGCTTTTCTAATTAGCAAGTTTTTGAGATCCTACATAGATCCTACAATCATGCTTGGTATTTGATGCTCTGCAGTACTAGAGAATATGTGGGATAAACACAAGCCAATTGGTACTCTATAGAGGTTCATCCTTAATCCTAAATCCTAATCTTTAACAGTAGGTATGTCAGTGCCAGTGGTCTTCACAGCAGTTCACAAATTCCAGTAGATCAATTGCACTATTACAAATAAGCACCAGATTTTCTCTGTTGTAATCTAACACCGCTTGGGTTACAGTCAGTGGCTTTTACCTTCTCTGTACTTGATCTATCTTTGGCCCTAGTTTCAACTGCCACTTCCTGTAATGATCCTGGCATTCCGACTAATGGCACCCGGATCGGAGACAGCAGAGAGCCGGGAGATCGTGTGCTGTTCCAGTGTGATCCAGGCTACATCCTACAAGGAGCCACCAAGATCATGTGTACCGAGATTAACAACCGTTTCTTCTGGCAGCCCGACCCACCCACTTGTTCTGGTATGAGCATGCCAAATTAAGAAATGTGACCAATCCCATCCTGCACCAGTATTTTGCTGCTGCTGTGATCTATTGATTTCCATTATGCGCTGCCCCATTTGTGTAGGAGGTACTTAACATTTTTGATAAATGACTTTCGTGCAGGCTTCAGCCTTCCCCTGGTTATGATTATGTCCCATTAGTTTATACACAGAAAGAAGGACATGTGTTCAGTCTGAGTGCCCACAGGTTAAGGAAACATTTTATTTTTTAAGTTATAATAACAGTAAATGTGACACTAGATAAAGAGAACAATGCAGAAGAAGGTATGACAAAAATGGCAAACAAATAAATGTTTTTTTCTTAGAATTCCTAATAATTACACACTAAAAAGATTCTTTCTTTTAAACCATGCTCAAAAAGGACTCAAGGTTGTAATTCCATACAATGTTTAAACTGATGCTTCTGCAATTTCCATTGGAAGGATGTTTTTCTCCGGGTCACATTGGAAAACACATAGACGATGCATTAGTAAACAATGCTAAAATGCTCACAAGAGCGTCCGTCATGTTATTCACTAGATAACAACAGGGCCTAATAAAGATGATAAATCTGAAGAAGTACATGTAGTGCAATAAACACCAACAGAACAACAAACAGTACACTTGTTTAAATGTTCTACTTCCAAGAAGCAAATAATTTCTTGGACATTTGGGGCCAAGGGGTTTGGCTTTCTTTTTGTAATTTAGGCTATTTTCTTTGATGTTAACAGCCACAATCATGATGGTTTATTTAGGCTGCCTTGTTCTATTAAAAGCTCAATTTGAGTTTGTGTAAATGTTTAACTGAATCACAGGCAAAACCCTGGAGATGTTTGCCAGTTCCAGGAGAAAGCCCGGCATTAAAACAGCAGATAATACAGAACATGTGCATGTAAACAGGCAAAGTTGTATCACTTGTGAGTAGATGTTATTATTTGTGTAAGAATTATGAGTTTCCTAATAATTAATATAAATGATCATCTCATAACCTGGTGAAATTTATGGTCATTTTAGAAAAATCTAAGGACATTCTAGAGTTAGAGAGGAAGATTTTGAAAGTGAAAACAGTATTTTCTGTGTTTCCAGTGATTCTGATTTGTTGAGTCTTTTTCTTGTCTTTGTTTCAGCTCCATGTGGGGGCAATCTGACGGGTCCCAGTGGTCTAATCCTGTCCCCTGAATATCCAGAGCCCTACCCTCATGGTCGAGAATGTGACTGGACTGTTTCAGTCACTCCTGATCACATCATATCACTCACCTTTAATCAGTAAGCCACATTACTGTATATACATATATAGCATATGCGTGCATCCACCTCTCTCCTGAGGTTTTCTGTGAGGTATGAGGTGCTTTCTGGATATTAGCCAATAGAATGAAATGCTTGGGGAGTGCCTAATAACACACTGCTTAAAATCTTTACCTGACAAACACTCACATTGTTTTGAATACACACAGTGTGTATACAGATGTGTGCAGAACAGAAACGTGTCTTTAAAAATTAATTCAAACATGTTTTATTAAACGTAAAGGCCATTTTTTTGCATGTCTTTGCATATTGTTGTGCATAGTTATTTCACTCCAGTCTATGCAATTATGTATTATTATACAGTCATTTAACACCAGGCGAATGTGTTCATGTGTGCTGTTGATATAAATATAAGCACATATTGCTTCAAATTCCTGCTGTTAAATAGACTGAGTTAATGTTTCCACTAAAACAGCATCCCAGTTTTAGCTTGTGAGGACCTGCAGACATAATGCACTTTTGTGTCATGTGCATTGTGTTTGTATAGCTTTTACATGATTTTTAATGAAGCCACAAAAGTAGAACAGGTCATTGTGGTGGTTAAGAGTCATCATGGTACTGCCCAGTGGTTCAATAGAAAGGTGGATACAGTCATTGTCTTGAGTACATTAACAACATATGGCCACTCTTTTTCAGCTTTAGCCTAGAGCCAAGTTACGACTTTCTGCACATCTACGATGGGCCTGATTCTCTCAGCCCACTGCTGGGCAGCTTTTACGGTACAGACGTCCCAGAGCGCATTGAGAGCAGCTCCAACACACTCTTTCTGGCCTTTCGAAGCGACGCCTCTCTCAGCAGCAATGGATTTGTCCTTCAGTACACAGGTATGTCGCCCCCTTCTGGTGGGAGGAGTAAGTTACATCTGTTCTGTGTTTGTACTCATCCACAAGCCTTTATAATGGCTGCGTTGTATGAGAATTTTTCTGCTGTGAATGTGATGTAAGAAGTACTTGATTGTTTCTGACTGTGTCAAATTTTCATTAGCGGAGGTCAAACAGGGATATCAGGATGACACTTTGTCCTTTGCTTTTTGGTCCGTTGTTTTCGCAGCCATGTGTATTCATACAGCGCTTTGAATTTTGCCTTGATCGCCACGCACCCCCATATCACCTTTGCAGCTTATAATTATCGACCCATGGTGCTTTTCACAGTAATACAGAGAAGAACTATGAAATAAAATAACAGAATGTGCTCATTGGCGAACGCTGGCATTTGACCAAAGTTTTGCAAATGATAACAAATGAAAGTTTGGTGTCCCTGCACATGCCCTGCTAACCTTACTTTGATGACACTTTGACATGGTTGATTATTAAAGAACATCCATAATCAGATGTATGGTGCTTTTTCACATGAAACATGAGTGATCCAATTTGTGTTTTATGGCTTTGTCTTGTCTTAATTAAAAAGGCTACTCCAAAACTCCAAACTCCAACATTGGTGCTTGTTGATGTAAATGCTTCTTTTTCAGTTCATTTAAAAAAAAAATCTATTTGATAGGTTGTGTGAAAGAACAGTGAAGTACATTTTTTTAGGGGCTGGTTATACAGGACACATTCAGCTATATGGGGAACAAATGAATATAGCAGAACACAGGAATTTAAAACATTGTTAAAAGTTAAGTAATTTAAACTTGACACAGCATTTTGAAAAGTGCAAAGCTTATACTGCATTTCGTTGCCTTGTACTTGTACATGTGTAATGACAATAAAGTTGAATCTAATCTAATCTAATCTTATAGTGTGAGATGGTAAAAGTGACAGCAAGCTGCTGAGATGCCTGCTGGCATGTGTGAAGATAAATCAGACACAAAGCCTTTGACATACAAATGAACAACGAAACAGCCAAATATATAAAACTTAAAATCTCTAGCTAAACTTACAAAATAATCGGTGGTTGTACAATTTGTCAGCTAGTCTTCAATCCTGCCCATCTCTAGTTTTTAGAGACTTTGTCAATAAGCTCAAAGCCGAATAATATACCTGACTAGATGGGTTCTGGTCATTGTTGGCATGCAGCGGTCAGAGAGAGAGGGAGAGAGAGCACTATTTAGCTTACCCTCTGATGGATTCAGTAAAATGAGGAGCAGTATTCTCTCAATCAGGTGTAACAGATGGACACCGTGTGTGGCACTTCAAAAGCTCCAGTTCCAGACTCCCGACTCCTCACAACGAATTAGTATAACCTAATAATGTGGAAGAAAACCATAAATATACAAGAAGTTTATGTTTGCTTAACCCTTACAACAGTGCTGGGATAGCCGGTCTGGCACGGGTGTTAGTGGTTTGTCTGCATGTGGCACTACTTTTGGAATGAGCTTTAAGCACTATCAACCTCTTTACAGACCAATCAGCTTCTCACAGACTCCCAACCGGGACTGATTGGCCTCTGAGGTGCAATATATGGGCCAAGGATCTGCACGCTTGACCGACAGTTAAATAAACCACACACACACACATACACACTCCATTGCTCGTCCTAAGTGCTCCCTGCCAGTTCAAACATTTGTCATGTCCAAATGTACAAACACACCCTCGCCAGTACACACACACAGACCCCATGCGTATGTGGACATCTGAACTACACCTTAAATCTGGCTCTGGTCCATTCTTAATTACTTAACATCTCCACACTCATCTTGTCAGGGCAGTAAGGAGACAGGTGTCAGAAAAATGAACTGAGTTATGGCCCCTCTGGAGCATCCGGCCCCGACAAACAGATTGTGGGCCTGTTGCGACACACTATTGGGCCATGAAGGGCAAAGACATGGCTCATCAGCAAGAATATTGTGGCATGGCTATATATCGAAGAACTGCATTGTGACTGTAAATGTGCAATTTTTCTTTTCCTGTTTTTGCTGTGCAATGCGGAGTGCAGTGATTGATTTCTAATTTTGGCCAAAGGATGTGCTGTACACATGTCGTGCTGGGTGACGAACTGTTTTGTGCAGTCAGCTGAGTTGATCTAACCCGGTGTCACTTGTAATCTGTCGGCCGTCATGCTCCACCGGGCATGTAGGTTGCTGTAACATATGTTTGTGTTGTGAATCTGTGTGCACCTGTTTTAGGCACCTTTGAGGTAACACTTTGTTTCGATAGTCTACTTTAAATATTCTACTAACTATAAGTAACTTTGCAACTACTTGTCAACTACCAGTCATTATAATATTATCAGACGGTCTGCTGAACATCTGCTACACTTTCTAATACTCTAATTGGAATTAGGTGACACGTAGTTGCAAAGTTACTTATATTAAGTAGAATTTCTAAAGAGAAGCTCTAAAACTAAAACATTGAAATTAAAATATTGAATTATATAAAAGTTTTCTTTAAAATCATCCTGAGGAACGGATCAATTTCCATAATTGTAAAATGCCCTATTTACCACTATTAGTTTTTTCCAACCTGCACATTTACACCTAAATATCTTTATATTCCTTTTTTTCACACTCACTGTCTTTCATTTCATCACCAGAGAATCCCAGAGAGTCGTGCTTTGAGCCGGGACTGGTGCAGAACGGAACTCGCGTCGGCACTGAGCTAAAGCTGGGAGCCACGATCACCTATTACTGCGACAATGGCTACACTCTGGAAGGAGACGCCACTCTCAACTGCATCATGGGGGTAGACGGCAAGCCTGGCTGGAATAGACCAAAACCTGTTTGCATAGGTAAAGTCTTCTTAAGGAAGGACTAAAACAGTCACCCAAGCCTTTGTTCTATGTTTAGATGCGTTCTTGCTTTGGGAAAACTTGATGTTTGTCACATCTGTCGCTGTTCCCTTGTAAATACGAAGCAGTGCATGTTTGCATTATAACCTTGAGGAATGCCTTTAACACACTGTAATTTCACTTCAGCAAACACAGGGGACATCTAGTAGGGCAGCCCAGGAATCAGCCCAAAAAAGTAATTTAAGATCAGGAGAAAGAGAAAATAGAAGAGGAGATGAAGAACTAAAAATGAGTCCCTAATGCCTCTATCTGTGGCTGTCTCTGTTACTCAGCTCTATGTGGTGGTCAGTATTCCGGGTTAGAGGGGGTGGTGCTCTCCCCTGGTTACCCTGGAAACTACAGCAGTGGAAGAACCTGCCTTTACTCTGTTATTGTGCCGAAAGACTACGGTAAGCAAGCACATGCAAACACACACACAAACACACATACACACAGCAAGTAATAGCCATGAACTTTTGTTATACGTCTGTTAAGCATAGATCTGTTTTAGCATTCCAATTTATGTTGATTTGCAGCTTAAAGCTTGTGTTTTTATATGTCGTTAGGGAGAGGTTGTTTAAATAAGTATTATCATTTCACAGTCTCTATGATTTGTTTAAATAATAATAATCCATACTTCCTTCTTTCTGGGTTAGAGAGCTTCTAGCTCCTGCAAGACCTCTGAATTTCTCTATATAACGCTACAGCAGATTCTGCTTTACCCCGTTGTTTGATCCATAAAACGTTGAGGTCATTTGGCCAATTTGGGGGTTCCTACCGAGTCTGAATTAGCAGATGCAAACAAGCTTGTATTTCTCTGGGTCAAGGCAAATGTTGTGGAAGCAGAGATAATTAAGGCACAAATATTCGTGGCACAGAGTAATGGCTTTGAACAGCTGGGAGATAGAGAGCATAGCAACACAGGGTATCTGTTTTATGGCCCTCATTTGGGAATTTACTCTGAAGCACTAGGGTGTGTATAGAGAGGAAAAAGGGGCTTTACGGGTCTGATGAAGTTCTGTTTTACTGTTGAATTAACATTTACAGAGTCATGGTCTCAGCTGCATATGGAATTATTTCTCTCTCTTTTTCTCTGCAGTGGTGTTTAGCCAGTTCGCCTTCTTCCAGACCGCGCTAAATGATGTTGTGGAGGTGTACGATGGCGCTACACAGCATGCCCGCGTTCTAAGCTCTCTCTCTGGGGCACACACAGGTCAGTTAACCTTCTTAAGCAGTATCGCCTTGATAATTAGCAGTCCATACCGGTATCGGAAGACGAATGCTACAGAGATTTTAAGATTGAAAGGTAAATAAAAAAGTTAATTAATCAACTCAATTAACAATTGAGATCAGTCACGTAATTAAGATCAGTCATATCCAAAAGTAAAAGAGACACAAACACCTCTCTGTCTGCAGTTCAGATTAAGATTATATTGCTTACAGTGGTACAAATGTCTCCCTTATAGTTTTTTTTTGCATATTAAGTATTTTATCTTTTAACTTGACTTTGTGCCTGTGGATTTGGTTTATCTGAGTTTCTGCTGCAATTAACAGAATGCACAATGGTAACTGAAGGCCAGATGATAAAAGCAAGAGAATAAAATAGTCTTCACATAACAAGCTAGATGACTCATAGAGGTCAATAAAGTGGTATTCAGTAAATAGGGCTCGCTTCTTTAAAACAGAGAACATAACAGAATCAAATGAGCAGAAACAGACTAGCTAAACAGAAATCTCAAAGACACTGAATCTGAAAGCTGTCCTAAGAAAGTTCTGTTTAATGCAGTCAGTTAAGATTTTGGCATGATTCAGATGGGGTAGCAGGGTTTTTTGGGTCTTCCATTATTTTCATGACAATACGGGGTCATGGGGGAGTTGGGTATATTTTTATTTTTTTCTTCACAACAGTCAAACACCTGCGACTAGCTTACAGTGTAAAATGCATTCGGAGAAGGTGAGCTGCTCCAGGAGCGTTTAGATGCACTTTTTTAGCTACAGATATCATTGTGAAATCCATTTGCTGGGGGCTGGTGGAAATAATGCACATTTTGAAGCGTGAAAAGTGAGTCAGGATTGATACTAGGCAGAATAAAACTGCATATTTTGTCTTATCTCTCCATGCTATGGAGAAAGACAAGGGAAACAAGTTGCTATGTTTTGTCACCACTGGTATAAGCGCAGTTGTCAGTTTTGATGGATGCTTCTCAACATTCTTCGTAGAAAAACACAGCACAGGGAATGAAATAATCCAAAAATAAGTGAACACAGAGTTTCGGATGAAGTTGTCCTTTGTGAGTTAAGCGTTAGAAACTTATTTCAAACAATAGAGAGAAGTTCTAGTCTCTTAAGGTACACGTCCACTGGTGCAGAGAGCTGAGTGAAGGGCTGACGCAGGGGATTGTGGGATTGACAGCGGAGTGGAAGCAAGCAGTGAGAGCGTTAAAAAGCTGACAAATGTTTGACTTTGTGTAAAAAAATGCAGGGTGACTTTTTAAAATCTGCAGACAGTGCTGGTGTTTCTGGTGAATTCAGTACTTGAAACACACAGTTACATATTGCAATAGTTAATATCCTATCCTAATATGTTAGGTATAATATGACCATTGGAACCAATAGCAGGTGTGAATAAATCAGCGACCAGGGTTTCCCTTCACTTCTACCTTGACTGGATTATTAGCTGTCACTCTGTTGGCCGCCCACAGAGGCCTGGTCTAAAAACATCCCAGCATGCCACAGACATGAGCTGAAGCGTAGGTTGCTCCCAACATGAACCAGAATGTTGTGTAGTTTCATCTTCTCTGGCCACTGCAGAAATTTGTCAACACTGAACCTGCTCTATCCAAACCCCTGTGGAGCTCAGTTGAGCCCCAGGGAACTGTGGGAAGACTCAAACCTCGTCCCCCACACCGTGACACAGAAAGCACATACACTAAAAAATTAGTGAAGGAGACACAGTGGGTTGATTATTAATAGAAATGTGCTTGGGGACATGCAGCATTTGTTAGTAAAATTATAAACTTAAAGCTGATGTAAATGTTATGGGTAAATAAAAATGACAGTTGCATAAAGATAAAATACAAATAAATAATTATATTTTGTTACATAAATATGTAAGTCTTCAACTAAAACTAACTTCAGTGATCAGATGACTTCAGGAGTGTTTTTTACTAACCTAGACAACATCATGGCAAATGGTGAATAAGAGTAGTCATACTGTATATCCAGATGTATGTTGCAAGCGAGATCACTTTCTGTGTTTAAAGAGGCAATTCAGGTGTCTAGATTACATGCTGGAACAGTGCTGTAAAAACCTGGCACAGCAATTCAGATCAAAGCAGTTAGCTGCATCCTTCACAACCCACCACTTAGAATCTGCAAGATGGGGAATCGTGAAGTGCAATTTGCTTGCAGCATTGTTTGTGTTACTGTGTTTGCATAATTCCTTCAATGACTGTGGTGCTTCAGCGATGCAGCGCATGCCTAAATGACGTTATTAGTGTGCTCAGTTCATTGTTACTGAATTTCCCATGTTTAAACAGTTCTGTCGTGATTGCATCTCCTTAACACTTGCCTGTACTTTTAGGTGAATCATTGCCGCTAGCCACTTCCAACCAGATTCTTATCCGGTTCTCCTCTAAGGGTCGGTCAAGCTCAAGAGGTTTCCACCTAGTCTACCAAGGTAAGCTCATTTTTAAAAGTGTACTGAATATTTGTGTTGCACTGGTTCAGTAGAACAAATAAAAGCAGTTTTGTTTTACATGGAGCGAGGCGTTTTATGGGGGTGGACATGTTGAGATCACATGACCAGCCAAACATTTCTGGCTTAATCTTGTAAACTTCCTGTTATTGTTCACAGATATTGGATTACACAAAAGTTTTCAGTTGCCAAAGCAATGAGTAGTCAGCCTGGCTACTGACTACTGACTACTAATCAAATGCCCCTTTAAACCTTCTCCCTGTATCCTGAATGTTGTTTCAGTAATCCAGATTATTTACTGGTCAGGTGTTTTGAGGAGGGTGGTCCTGTCATAACTTGTGGTTCTGTGATTGAATCACAGTTTTAATTCAGAGAGACACAGTCCTCCGAATTAGGGTACTGTATTATTTAAAAATTACACAACATTTCAAACACAATTATTCAAACCCACACACCCACACATAATAAGCGCTGCTGTACAGTAAATGTGCGCTACCTCTTTGGCAGCCTCCTGTTAAAAAGTGCTTTAACAGCCTGCATCTCTCTCCATAATATATTACTTGTATTTTAGGAACTAAAACGGCATTATTATGTTTTTCTGCCCCCTCTGCGTTTCTCAGCCATGCGCTTGCTTGTTTCCTGCCGTGCTCTTAATGGAAAAGTACAGCATCTTATAAAAGTATTAAAAAAGTAGTGGTGTTCTGGGGCATCCTAACCAGCTGTAACACACTGTACCTGCTATTGCTCAAAGTTAAAGTGCCAGTTCCACTAACAATCTAGTTGACATAAATAATGCATTTCCAAGCATTTCCTGTTTAGAGTTTCTCAAGGCTGTCGTCATAACAACATGAAGTTTCATTGTGTGGTAATTCATCTTACAGTGGTAGGTTAATTTCCCTCTGATTTATTTTAGCTGTCCCACGGACCAGCGCGACCCAGTGCAGCTCGGTCCCAGAGCCCAGGCATGGCCGCCGCACAGGAAACAACTTTGCGGTGGGGGCTGTGGTTAGTTTCGAGTGCAATGCAGGATACGTCCTGGAGGGACCCAGTGCCATCGAGTGTCTGACTGTACCCAACGCTCTGGCCCAGTGGAACGGAAGCATGCCCAGCTGCATTGGTGAGAACACGTCTACATTTCTGCAGCCTTGTTTTCAGGACCACACTTCTGCTTCCTTCACTGTCATCATTGTAACAAAAGTCATGCTAAGTGTAACATTTTAGTGTTAGATGGTGGTTGAGCTTGTTTATTGTTGTTAATGTACATTTTTATACATTGTGTTGAATGTTCATGTCATTTCTTTTTCACTAAAACTATTTTCCTTTTACCATTTTTTTTTCATTGGTGATGTTCAGGTAAATTACCAATATTGAATTTGAATACTGTATTAATATTAGCTAAATATTAAACATTTACAGGTCTGTTAGGCTGCATGTTTACACTGCAATGCACAGATCAGATCAGATATTTTGACAAAAAATTTAGTTCGCATACCTCCCTGTTTGCATTCAATTAAAGCATAACCATCTGTGTTTAGTTTGTTTACATAATTTTTTACAAGATGCACAAAGCGCAATTAAGCATTTACACTTGCAGCTGCCTCGTCATGAGCACTCTTCACAGAGCATGCACACAAATTCAGTATGTGAACATTTAAAAGTTAAACAGCACTCAGGTAACAAATTGCATCTGCTCTCGATCATACTGCTACTACACTAAAACAATGTTCTGAAACAGTGCTAACATACAAATTACATTTTATTGAAGTCAAAATGTTATGTAACCACTGAATCGGCATTAGGTATCACCAGCAAAACTTTTGGTTCGATCAGGTAGAAATAAATCCTGAAAGTAACAATTGTATGTTACCACTTTATACAGTGTATAAAAAGTGATATCATTACATGTTTGTATATTTTAAATATATTGTCACGGGTGAGGAATCACACGACAAGGTAGGCGGTTCAAAAATACCCCGGAGGGTGGATTTATTAACGAAAAAGGGGTTGTGTGGGATGCGTGGGGGAAACAGCCGGGCTGGCTGCTGGTGCTGGTGCAGGTGCTGGTGCTGGTGCGGTTGGTGCGGCTCGTGCTCGGGGTTGCGTCCCTCCTGGCGACGCGAGTGTGCGGCGGTGGCTCGGGCTCTCAGTGGCTTCCGGCCACTCGCTGCTCTCGGGGTGCGCGGGGGACACGCAACGTATCTCCGGCTGGCGGCACTCTTAGGCTTCGCTCTCAGTCCAGTACTCAGCTTTCTCCGCCTCCTCTCCATACGACTCTCTAACTCACCTCCCCTCTGGGCGGAAGGCGGCGGCGTCTTAACGCCGCGGGGTGACGCGTCGCAGCTGTGCCCGGCCTGCCCGTGATGAGCTCGGGCAGGTGCGGCGCGTCCGTTGCCAGGGCGACGCTGACTGCCCCGGTGCGCCTCGTCACAATATGTACTTCCCTCCCAACCTGTGTTACAATTAACCAAGGTTTTAAAACCAAAAACACGGTTGCTTTAGGTAAACCATACTAACTCATACTATTAACCGTGGTTTTGCCACAACAACAATACTTCAAACATGGTATTTGTGGTAAAACTGTGGTTATACAAATGGTAATCAGATTGCCAAAATCATCATTATTACACTTTCACTTTAAGAAAACCATGGTTAGTTTTTGTAAGAGGAGACCACATCACAGCTCTAGTGACTGCAGTGAAACATAGCAAGCAAAATAAGTCTTCTTCTCCTGGGAGGGAACTGTCTCCAGCACGCTGTCCCCCTGCTTAACAAGCAGCAGCAAACAGCTGTGGGCCAGCAGTCATGGCCTCCGGCATGCCACACACACACACACACACACACACATACTACAAACACACACATTTGTGACAGATGTCTCTGCGGGTACTCTGTGTTTTAGGCCGTGAACACTCAGGTGTCCGCGGCTCGTGTGCAGCTGCTTACCTGCGCTCTGCTGCAGCTAGCAGATGTTTGACCACAGGAGCCTCAAGGGAAATGACTGTGTCCTGAGGATTGTAAATACAGTTGGATATGTTTGGGGATGGTATGTGAGGTTTGTTTTCTCTGCGTGTCCTTTCATTTTTTCCTCCTGTTATCTGTGCCATAGTGCCATGTGGAGGGAATCTAACCCAACGAACAGGGACTATTCTGTCACCCGGCTACCCCGAGCCATACCTGAACAGTCTGAGCTGCGTGTGGAAGATCACAGTACCTGAAGGAATGGGCATCCAGGTACAATCTACACTAGCATTGATAAAATGCGTTATCATGCCATTTTTCTACAGTACATTTATATTTATGCATTTAGCAGACGGTTTTATCCAAAGCGACTTACAGTTAGGTAAGTTAAGTTATACATTTTGTCAGTACATGTGCTCCCTTGGAATCAAACCCACGACCTTTGCGTTGTTAGCGCAATGCTCTACCAACTTGGTAGAGCTCTACAACACTTGTATCATTATGAATCTTTCTATGTGTCGCTAATTATTCCTTGACTTTAAAGTGTAGTGATGGTGGAGTGTTAAACAAGTCTGTAGTGCTTCAGTTTGTGTTTTCAGTACATTTACATTTAGTCATTTAGCTGATGCTTTTATCCAAAGCGACTTACAAAATGAGGACAAGGAAGCAACTTCAATTACAATGAGAGGCTACAGTGAATAAGTGCTATAGACAGGTCTAGGTATTTCAAACACAGTATAAGAAGGTTTTTTTTTAAGAAGTAGAAGTGGTGGTGTGTTAGTAAATTAGTCAAGGAAGTGAAGACGAAAAAGATGAGTTTTTAGTTGTTTCTTGAAAATGGCTAATGACTCAGCCATTCTGATGGGATAGAACCAGAAGGCGACGTTCGTTAGCTGAACGCAAATTCCTGGTGGGCACATAAGTGCGAAGAAGTGAGAGCAGGTAGGGAGGTGCAGGGAGGTGCAGTACAGACACTCAGCGTTAAGATTCTCAGAAAATCTCTCACTTTCAGAACTCTATCCAATGTTTCCTTTGTGGTATTTAGTAGCACTCGACCTCACTACATCAGTATTAGTTGGCAAATGTAGCATGTTACTGTAAAAGCTACAGTAGCTGTGTTACCGTCATGCTGTTAAAACTGTATTTTAGTCAGTCACATTGCAGCTTCAGGAAGCTCAGAGCAGTGCCTGAATTTTTTCAAGCAGCATCTGCATCCGCCGCTCTGGATTTGTCTCACGCTGTTGGAAACGAGCGTAATCAAATACAGCTCTGAATCATGGGAAGAGTTCAGGACCGCTTGCTTAATTGCCTTTAACACAATTCATAAACTTCCCGCCGTAGGAGAATTGGAACCATGCAGAAATGATTACAGGATCACGGAAAGTAAGACAGACTGATGCAAAGATGCAGTGGTGTGAAAGGAAGGATTTAAAGAGTGATTCCACTGGGACTAATTGTGCAATTTTTATGTGCTTTGTTATTAGTAGTGTGTGTGTGTGTGTGTGTGTAGTATTTAAGCAACATCAACATTGTTGTTTTTAATGTGCTTCTATTTGACCTTTAAGTTGTCTAAAGACCTCATTCTTACTCCTCTTTGTGAATATAATAATGTTAGAATGGTTTAGTGGAATGTCTCATTTAAACCCCGGTAGCCAATAGGGCATTAGAGTTAGAAGTTCAGTTTGTTTTTGTGAATAATTTCAGTGACCATTTCAGTGAATTGATTTGATTCAGTGTTTCTGGTGTAGCTTTACTCTGGCCTCTGTGTGAAATATATATAAATAAATAACATAAAAAGCTTTGAATATTAGGCTTTGATGATTATCAAGAGATCCCTAAGTGTATGCACTTAAAAGAATGTTCCATTATTGCATGTCTGCCAGGCCCATATATTGTTGTTGAATAATGGAGTTACAAGTCTGTTGCCTGTTTATGCTACTTTTATCTAGTCTGGAAAAAGCAGTGAAGAGGATCTCTTACTCATGCTACAGGGTAGATTGGTGGTGTGTTGTGTCAGACAGACTGCTCATGACAACACTGATAGAGAACTAACCCCCTCCCTCTCACGAAATTTCCAATTGACTGTGTGAAGCAAGCACAAATAAATGTGCCATTTGACAGCAAAGTTATCAGATGTGACAATCTCCCAGCGATAGCCACAGTCATGCCACTGTGACCAGTCAATTTCTAGGCTTGTTTGGCTTGGGTAAAAATAAATGTGTACCAAAATATTTACTGGGCTTCACACTGGAAAATATGTGAAAGGCATATAAAGGCAATTCAAAACAGGGTTCACATTTGAAGATGGCATCTGTTTAAAGATTTTATAAAACTGACACAAGCCATGTAACAGCAAATAAAGCATTCCGAGGCATCTTTGTTTAGAATATTCTTGTACTTTCATATACTCTACACTCAAAGTATATTGTGACTGTTTGAGTGCTTTCCGAATAATACACTGATGTTTGCAAAGAATCAGGTCTGTATAATTTGCATTGCTCTGGTCTCTTCCCTTAGATCCAAGTGATTAGCTTTGTGACTGAGCAGAACTGGGACTCTCTGGAGGTGTTTGATGGGGGTGACAACACTGACACCATGCTGGGGAGCTTCTCGGGTCAGCTGAGCAATACTACTGTATCTTACTTCATTACATAAACACAAACGATGATTGCCTCAGTCATCTTGCTTTTGCTGGTTGGAATGCATTAAAAGGTTTCTCTGTATATGCCTAAGTGTAATGCACAGTTTGTCTTTGCAGTTCCATTTCAGATTGTGCATAGCATTGCAGATTGTTTTTTTGCAACAATGTATAGAGCACAAAATAATGTTAAGAAGAGTAACTGCTTTTTTAGGGTTTATAGATCATGTGGATGATTTTTGTTTAGAGTGTTGCTTTATGAGAAACAGAACTTCTGTTTTGGCACAAAGATCAGGCATAAATGTCACAAATGAGTACGGTGCAAAGATAAATAAGCCAGTTGGATTCATGCTTACTCGGTCATAAGGGGGTTATGATGAGTGGGCTGGAGAATTGGGGTTTACATAAAACTGTGACATGCAGAATCTCATCTTATTCCTTGGGCTTTTCAAGAATGAATGGCTGGGGAAATAACTGGTATATGATTTTTTAAAACACATTTTTAAGACATCATAAAAAAACAGATTTTCGGGTGATTATTTTCATATTGTATTATGTTATAATGTTATGAAACAAATGTCAATCCCTAGTGAATTAAATGTCTTGATTCTTTTGCAAAATGAATCATATGATATGAATCATCTCATATAAGATGCAAAATGGGTGCATAGTATAAAAATTTTCACATAGTATAAAAAGAGTCACAATATGGTAAAGGCTCTCTTAATCTACAGGTACGACAGTCCCAGCCCTGCTAAACAGCACGTCCAATCAGCTCTACCTGCATTTTTTCTCAGACATCAGTGTCTCTGCAGCAGGTTTCCGTCTGGAGTACAAGAGTAAGACATCTGTTGCATGTCCCAGCATCTGAGCTCCACACACATCTCTAAAAACCTCTCAACTAGCTTTACATTCAGTACAATGGTTATTTTATCTCTTTTTCTCCTACAGCTGTGTCTCTTACCAGCTGTCCTGAGCCTGTTGTACCCATGAATGCCTACAAAGTGGGTGAGAGGCTACAGATGAACAATGTGGTATCATTCCACTGTGATCCTGGTTACACTCTGCAGGTGAGACACAGTTTGTCTGGAGTTGGACCAGACCGCCTATACAATCAACTGTAACGCCTTCATCTTGATGTTTGTAAAGTGTGGTTTTCTCTAAGAAGCTAAAGATTCTTGCTGAAGCATTTCAACCTGGTGGTTTCCTGGTTTGAGCTATTTTAAGATGGTCTAATTGGACTCCTACAGTAACTGGTGGCAAAGCTGGTGTTCATCTGGTCTCCCAGCCTGAATATCTGAAAGATGCTCTCTGAGATTTTTAAAACAGACTAGCCTAACCAGCTTGGACAGGCTGGAAAACCAGTTAACCACTTTAGGCTGGTTAAAGCAGAGGAATGGCAGTGATATTAGAGAGTAAATGGTCTGATTTATGATGGTTTCGTTCACTCCTACTGGCCACCAGGACATACCTTCTCACAGCCTAACCTCACAGCTTCTACAGCGAGGTAGAGCAAGTTCTTGTCAGCTGAGGGAAATAAGCAACTTCTACATGTGAGAACAACAGAATTATTGTCAACTGTCTGGATAACAGTGCCACTAAATGTTGTAAATGTAAATGATGGTTCAAACTGTGGAGGTGAAGGACCTCCAAACTAGACATTGTACATACTAAATAAACAAAGGAAGGACTGGAAAAACAACCCCATATTTTTACTTTTTATCTTTGCAGGGAGTCTCCCACATCTCCTGCATGCCAGGGCCTGTGCGCCGCTGGAACTATCCACCTCCTCTCTGCATCGGTAATAACTTTTGTCATCTTTTATTCATTTATTTATTTTTTAAATCCTTTCACTGCAGATTTAGGAGCTTAAATCTACCTAGTGCTGAATGGTATCAAGCTACGGGGCTTTTGTGTGACTGTGTGTACAATGGCCATAAAAATGTTTCTGGGCACTTAAAAAGTTGTTTAGCAAAAGCGTTGCTCAGCAGTAATTGCAAAATAGCTCATAAACGTGAAGTTAATTCTGAAAATAAAGGTCTAGAGTTATTTGTTTGCAGATGCAACTTGGTTTGATATTATGTTATATAATGAAAAAACATTTCATTAAGGTTGGTTTAGGTGTCTAAATACTTTCAGGGCAACGGTAAAGATTTCTTATGTCCAACATTAAAGCATAATCAGTGTCTGACAAAGACACAACTAATGATGATGACCTAACACATACTTATTGGTTTTATCTCCTGCTGTTTGGAGTGGAGCTCTTGTGATGATTCATCAGCAGTTTCCTGATTCCTGCTGCTTGTTTCATTGAGAATATTTTAACCCTATACAGATCTCCATTCAGGAACAAAAGCTTTGTAGGGCTTCTCAGCACATCCATAGAGCGTCTTTGAGTCCAAAGCCATGGCTTTAATCAGAGTGATATTTGAGTCAGTAGTTTAGACTCAAAGCCTCGAGAGGAGGAGAGAAACAGAGTGTATTTTCACTGATATGAAAAGATTGAAGGCAGCAGAGGTACTCAAGTGGCCTTTGATAGCTTTGGGATGTGAATTGGCCTTTTCTTAATAAATGAAAGACTTTTTTCCCTGTGATGTCAATAGAAAGCTAATGTGCTACATTTTTTCTTTAGCACAGAGCTTTTAGAGGCAATGTGTGAGGTGGCGAATTTGCCACGCAACCGAAAACAGCATTAGACTTTCATATTTTAATTCTTAAAACTTTCTTCTCAAAATGAAATTAGATTTCCAGTGTGGTCTCAGATTTTGGACCGCACACATTTAGCAACAATATAATGCTCACCAAAAGAGACAAGTTCATTTGCAGGTCAGTGACAACAATTTTCACTCGCAGTTATCTGCCATATTTTCTGCCACATATTTTCTCACCAATCAAAAAAAGTGATAATATCCTGTTACTTTTATAATATCGTTCTGTCACGGTAACCTTACAGCTGTCAGCCGTTTGAATTTAGAGGTCCTGGATCTTAGGCACAGCAGGTCTGCCTTCTGTCTCGGTATGTGCTTTGCTGCAAATGATTGTGTCTAATATTTTTCCCGCCATTTTCTTACCAAACAGCTCAGTGTGGGGGAATTAGAGAGGAGATGGAAGGCACCATCCTTAGCCCTGGTTTCCCAGGAAACTACCCTAGCAACAGTGACTGCACCTGGAGGATTTACTTGCCAGTTGGTTATGGTAAGGAAACAGCAGAACAAACAGGCGGTATTTAAAAAGATTTTCATGGTAGTGTCAATGAGTTTAAGTTAAACTGGCTAGTTGTAGTAAGCATGCTGTTATACTGCTCTATAACCGAATCTTACCATAGACAAACCAATCGTGGATAAATGAGTGAACTTTGTCTTTAAGGGGACTTTGTTGTTGAAAATTTTGTTTTGTTTTTATCCCAACAGGGGCACATGTGCAGTTCCTCAACTTTTCCACTGAAGCCAACCATGATTTTCTGGAAATTAGGAACGGACCTTTCGACACCAGCACAGTGATTGGCAGATTCAGTGGACAGGATTTACCACCATCTCTTCTAACCACCTCACACGAAACCACTGTATATTTCCATAGCGACCACTCTCAGAATAAGCCTGGCTTCAGATTTGATTATCAGGGTGAGAAAACGTAATCGGGAAGGTCAAATAATGTATTGAAGATTGACCATGTAACTAAAATCTCAAGAGCATTAGAATACAAACCACATGATCATTATAGTTGCAGTTCTTTTTTGCAGATTTATTTTCTTAAGAACCTCAATTTTAATCTGAATTCTAATACCTTGCCAGAACAATCAGTCAAAATAACAAGTAAACACAGTAATAACTGTAGCTCTGTGAATCTGTGCATAAAATCCATCAGGCATCAAATGCCGCTGATGCTGCTGTTTCCTTAGAATCGGATGCAAAACAGGAGCCCAATGAGTGAATTCAAAATTCATAGAGTGTTGTAGAAGTGGCATTTTTTATCTACAAAGACAGATCCATGAAAGCTGTTGGAATTTGCACAACGATGCAATAAAAGTTTGCAGAATTGAAATGACTTGTGAAATCAGTTTTTGCATAATTATATGTACATTAGCATATAAATCAAGCATTATATCCAGCAGTGCACCCTTTTGCAAAGCTTGCATGACGTTGTCACAGAAGGTGCTCTGATCCACAGAAATCAATTCCTTTAGTCATATTCTCTATTTGCTGAAAGCTTCATCACACTTTTTTGTGTTGGCAAAACTTTCGTTAATGACTTTAGAAAAAGACAAAACAAGTAAAAAGAACATGCAAATTCATTGTTGTTTGTTTCAAAACCTTTTTTCAAAATGTCTGTATGAGATAAATAATGAAGATGACGGACCAATGGAGAAACCCAGAGAAAACCTGACAGGTTGTTGTGATGTAAATGTCTATGGTGTGGCATTTTCACTGCCTACAATAAACATTGAAAACTTGGCTGCGTTGCCATGAAGTTTAAACTCCAATTAAAGCCTATCTGTGAAACAACATCTATCATTGCAAAAGGTTGGATTAAATTTATACAGAAATCATTATTGTCCAATTATTATTAGTGCTTTGAGCTCAGAGCATTCTTTTATATTTTTTAAAGAATCAATCTTTTATATTTATATATTTGATGAAAATCGATTTGTATAAGCTGCCAACATTAGATGCACCTTTCATGAACAACATCCTCCAGAAGGTTAAAAAAAATGAATCATACGTTTATCCCCATCAACTGTTGCCATGTATTAAATTACTTGTATGTATTTTTCTTCAGCCTATGAGCTGCAGGAGTGTCCAGACCCTGAACCTTTTCGCTATGGTGTGGTGGTGGGGGCGGGTTACAATGTTGGCCAGTCCATCTCCTTTGAGTGCTATCCTGGGTATCAGCTGATGGGTCACTCCATTCTTACCTGTCAGCATGGAACTACTCGCAACTGGGATTATCCATTTCCTCGTTGTGAAGGTACAACCTCCCTCTATTTACTCTTTCATGTCAGGAAACATCTGGTACACTTATTTGCATAGTGGGTTCAGACAGTTTAATTTAGCCAGCAGCCTGTTCTCAAGTATTATGCACACTGCTATAGAAATCAGGTGACTGTAATATAATAAAATAAAAACTACTTTGAAGTTTGTGCTGCTGTTACACTGTGTTCCCATCATCGGTTCAGATCTGAATGTGGCGACAGGTAGGGCAGCAGCACATAAATGGTAAATCAGCCCCTGATCCCTACAGACTGGAGGTTTTCTTCTTACTGTCTCCCCAAAGGGATGATGGGAAAGGAAGGCAGAGGTTTCTGATTCATTCTCCTCCTCCTTGACCCACATTCACATGCTGGTTTTAATGGATTCAATGAGTTAATTATGCAGATGGTCATGTGAACGCATATGCGCGAGGGACGCTAAAGGCTCGCGTGGGAATAGGGACTCTTTGGGGAGGTGCTCAAATGGCTGTCAGAGCGTTTGCGGCTTCTCCACTTTGCTCAGGCATCAGTGCTTTGTTCTGGTAGACCTACAAATAGAAGCGCACGTTATTCATCCACGTTACAATATTCTACACAAAGAACAGAAAACTTAGTGCCAACCTGGGCCTTGTTAGAACATTCTTGCCGAGTGGGTAATTGAATCTGTGGTTATCAAGGACTCTGGTGTGGCGAAGAGAAACAAGGAAGAATAGATATGAGAGCATGCTGTGTAATACGCATGCTGTCAAATTGAATACTGAAAGATGTGACCTGTTCAGACAAACCGATCTTGCTATTAGACCATAACATCACCTTTGAAATTATTATCCTGGTGTTAAAGTCTTTTTCATTGACTTTAGAGGGCACTTAACATGTATTGGTGGCTTGTAAAGTCACAGCTGAGACCCTTCTTCAAGGACATGGTAAGCTTTGTAACCCAGAAAGCCTAAAGAGAACAATGAAGACAAGATAACTGGTTAATAAAAAGAGGGCTATTGAATTCACTAACCTAAATTAGGCCATCATTATTTTAGCTTAAACAACTCCATTCTATATAAATTAAGCTTCTATGGATAGTATTTTAACAAGTGCTGTACAGTATGACAGATTCCTACTGTAACATCAAAACTGACCTTCAAGACCAAATTGCAGCATGCAAATTGCATTCAGCCTTGATTTTGTGTGCATGTTCGTGCTGCTGCCTGATTTGCATAATTCCTTTAGTGAATCAGGCACTAAACCTGTATACATGCAACCACAGTGCATGTATATACGCACACTATCAACAGACGCAATTCATTCTTACTCAATTCCCTCCTAAGTCTTTTCATTTGTCTTTGTCTTACTGACACACTTACCCCAGTTACCACCCCAGCTATTACCAGTGCACGGTGTCACTAACAGCTCGCGCTCAGAATTCTCCATATGCGATAATGCATATAGATCGCCTCTCCCAATGCGTTAGAGGGCTGGTTGATTCTCTCCTCTATTTTCCTACCAGCCAGGTCACCCTACTCTCTATCTACTGCTCCCACTTTCCCTAACTCAGTTCACCACAGCTTCATATCCTTCCATATACGCACTCACCACTTTTTTTTGACCAATCGATATTGCCACCATGCGTTTCTGCTTGATAACGCAGTGTGCTTTTTTAATCAATGCCCTAATCGATACTTCATTTAGCAGGTATGGTGGTGAGAGATGAAGCACCCGGCATTAGGGATTAACATAGGCATCGCCCCAAGATTCTATGGAAGAGGAAATGAGGAAAACTGAAAGCGTCCAGGATAAATTTTTAAAAAGATAGAAAGGGCATGAACAAGTGGGAAGGGATGCAGGGATGGAACGACCGTGACAGTCAGAGCTATTACATCTGTTCTCCTGTATGCGTACGAGTCTGGCCTATCTTTTCTCGCCAGCCGAATCACATTGATTATTTCTCTTTTGATTTGGGGAAGCCGGAGCATGGATCAGCGGGAAACGGAAGGGGATTTGATTTCATATGTCTGGGGCTCATTTAAATCATTGGAAACAGGGACATATCTATATAAATGCAAAGCAACGGCTGCAAGAGGGATTTCTAAGATGGAGTTGGACAAGGAAAGTAAAATAGTGTGAGGACTAAGAGATGTCGTTGAACCCAGAAGCATTTTCACCCATGTCATCCTAGTTTCCATTTTCTTCACCACCCCTTATCTTCATGTAACATTCTGTGGCAGGCTACATTTCAAGTTTTGGAGAAAGTTTTCATGTGTTCATTTTTGTTTTGTATAATTTTTTGTCCTAAAGTTCCGTGTGGAGGTAACATTACATCAGACAATGGGACTATCTTCTCCCCTGCTTACCCGGAGGACTACCCCACTTCTGCAGACTGCACCTGGCTGATCACAGTGGCACCTGGCCTCGGAATTCAACTTAATTTCACCCTTCTGCAAGTTCACGGTCCCCAAGACTTCATCACAGTCTGGTGAGTAATCTGACTTCCTGTAGTCATTATCCAATCAGTTGTGCTGGTAACTTTCTCTCTCTGTCTCTTTCCCTGTCACTCTCTTGTCTAGGAATACAGTAGCCTTTTAATTAATGAGACTTGAGTAACCGAGAGTTATTTAGGTCCAATTACCTGAGGCCTGTATGTATGGCCAGGACTCAAAGCAGGCAGGACTCAGGACTCAAAGGCACAGGCCGCCTTAAAACAACCACGTTAAACTATAAAAACATCACACACCTTGTCTTCATTTATCTGCCTGTCTCAGTACAATGAGCCTGCAGTGGTCCCCACATGTGTTTTGCAATAACTAAGGAAGCATTGGCCCTCTTTTGCCAGACTCTTTCTAAGAAGGAATATATGTATGTATTTTGTATTTGCATAATGATTGATATTTGGTCATTTTGGGATTATTATCATTGGCTACCCAGCGAACAAAAATGATTATACCAACAGCCTTGTCAACTAATAATGCATATTTTTTGTTTTAAAATATTTTTGAGTAAGCATTGAGATAATATAAAATGTGTTTATTATTGTAAAATAAGTGTTTATTTTATTTGCACCTTATTTTCTGTCATTAAATTGTATGATATATGAAAAAAAAATTAGTCCAGTAATGTTGTTATTACTCCACAAGCCGGAGTGTTTTTGCGTAAGACAGGAAAAGCTCCATCAAGACAGTCAGGCCTCAGTTCAGTGAGCCAACACTCGCCTTAGCCAACCAGATGCCTTTATGAATGCATAGAACAGGACGTAATCTGTGGTGCACGTTCAGATGGACACAGACGATTTTGAAGCTGAATGGTCATGATTAAAACTGGGATCAGGAAGTTGCCAAATTGTTCCCTCAACCCAGAGGAACTGGAAAGATGGGGATAATTTCCTTTTAGATGGTGATGCTAGTCTTACAATGCTTCCTTTACTCAGAGACTGAGTCTGTGTTGAGTCTCGAAAAACCATCATGTGGTCCCTCAGAAAGGGTGAGAGGAGTTCCTCAAATCAGAGAAGCAATCAGCATGGTTAGAATCCTCTCGGTAATCAGCTCAGTAATCAATATCACAAGAACCTGTGGATACAATTTGACTTGCTGTGCATTTTTAGGCAACAAGGCGTGTGGTCTTCTCATGTCAAATTGGCTATATGTGCTTATGCAATTAATCTTACTGCTGTTTGTTCGAAAGGGATGGACCTCAGGAAACAACTCGAAAATTGGGAGTGTTTACTGAGGGAGAACCCAACATCCCACCCAGCAGCACCTCTAACCAAGTTTTGATACGTTTCCGGAGCAACTCTGAGAAAGGTGGACTGTTCAAGATCAACTACCAAGGTAAGTGATAAATGTGTAGACATCAGGTTGGGGGAGGGTGATATGACCAAAATCTTATGTCACGGTTTGAGTAACTTTATTTCACCATGAAATATGTATCGTAATATTGTATTTTTTAAAAATAGTAATAGAAATAGTAATGTTTATTTTTTTAATCCAATGCAATTATTCATAATGATGATCTTTGCCTGGCCCAGCATCAAACATGGCTGCCTACATACAGTAGGCATTATTACAGTTATGTAGCACTTTAAAATTATGTAACACTTTACAGTTAAAAACAAGGGATGTGCCTACCAGACCAACATCCTAATACTGATCTCTGTGCTTCTCTGCCTCTTTCTCACAGCCTATAGACTTCAGTTTTGCTTGCCACCTCCCATCATTCCAAACGCTGAAATTCTGATGGCCAGCAAGGAATTTAAGATAGGTGAGTTTAGATTGGTTTAACAAGCAAACACACAATCTGTTTTGTATGCCCGCTCGTATGTGTTCGTATTCACAGGCTCATCGGCTCCTTCGGCCTGGCCCAGCATAAGTGGAACATTTTGAGCAGCGTCGCAGACTGCCAGTTCATTTTCAGGCTTGAGCGGCTCTCATTAATAATGTTCCCAGAATAGCAGAACCAGCCGCACACACACAAAGCTCCCCCCACATACACACTCCTCCAGAACTCACTTTGGAAAGAGAAAAAACACCACAAAGCTGGAGCCACCAATCCCACAATGCCATGTTGATATGCTGACTCATTGCCAAGATTCAAAACTAAGGGCTGATGTTGTATACTGTATAAATAGTTTTTTTCCCCTTTCCCACATTTACATTTTACATTTATGCATTTGGCAGACGCTTTTATCCAAAGCGACTTACATTGCAATATACTATATATTGTATCTGAGTATGTGCAATCCCTGGGATCGAACCCATGACCTTGGGTTAAGAAATTTAAACTAAAACAGTTTTTTTGTTTTTGTTCTTTAATAGTTTATAAAAACTGTTAAAAATTTATTTCTGAGTGCTCACACATTTTTAAAGTAAAATACCAGTTATCACCTCACTGCTTCTGTAATGATGACTCTAAATTGTTCTAAATGGGCCCCAAAATACATGAACGTACAGACAAACACAGCTCCAGACGTAAAGCTCTGTCAACGCATGCAAAGCCTCTGAGAAAAGGATTCTTTGCAAGCCTGTGTTCCAATATTTCAGGGGAGTTAAACGGTGCATTATGAAACCGCTGACTGAATGGAACCAAAATAAAAAACCCTTGGCTGCCCTTGCCTGCAATAAGCTTTCTCCAAAGCTCTGAATCATGTGGCTATAGCTTTTTTTTAACACTTAGCTGAGTCACAGGGTGTCTGAATGTTTGTGCGGCAACAAAACGTGTCATTTTTGAGTTCTGAGCGGCCCTCAGGTAGTGGCTGATGGGTGTTTTGAATGTTAACCATGCAGTCGGATGCTTCTTTAATTACACTGCAATGCAGCGCAGCCACGCCAGGTCCCCCTTCTCTTCTATCCTTCTCTCTCTTTTTGCTTTTATTGTCACTGTCAGCCATTAAATGAGCCGGTGAAGGGACATTGCCTTCATCAAGTTGTGACCAAAACAACAGCAGGAACAGACAGATGTTGCTTTTGTTGTTGTGAGATCCTCAGAAATCCCAGGTTCTCAATAATGTTTCAGAAGGTGTGATGTGCATCTGAAAGGCAATTGATAAAGCCATGGTGCATATATTAACTCCTTCTGTTTATCCTCTCCACAGGTGACATTGTTCGCTACAGATGTTTGCCAGGGTATCATCTTAATGGGAACAGCATTCAGACCTGTCGCCTGGGGACGCACCTTGAGTTTGAGGGGCCTCCACCTTCATGTGATAGTAAGATATAACTGTTTTGTCTTTAGGAAGTTCTAAAAGATAATGTCTGCTGGTATGACAAGAAAGCCTATGCTGGTTCATGGGTGTCATCAGTCTGGTTTTTCCTTCACTGTACTGGTCCATCAGCTAGACCAGCGCCAAACCTGGTCCAAGATGGGCATTTCTATGTATTTCTTTAGTGTTCTTTTAAAATAATATATTGCCAATTAATAAAAAAGAAGTTAAAATGTCCAGTTAATAAAACCTAAAATATATACTTCACTCTATACCCATATGTACATTTTAATCAAATAAAAACATTCAAATAAATCAAATAAAAACTAATGGACATGTTGTACTGTAATAACATAATAATAATAATAATAATAATAATAACATTATAAATACGTTATTCTTTTATTTTTTACCTGCTACATACTTTTATGTCCTCTACCTTTACAAAATACTGATTCTGTGGTTTATATATACCATAAAATCCACCCCCACTGTCTTGTGATGCATGATGGGTCTGTTGATCATGCTGGTTGGATCAGCTGTATATGAAGTTTCATTATTGCCATTGCCTTAGACGAGGGGATGAAATACTTTAGCATCTGTCAACCAAACCCCATGAGTATGCTTAATGCTTATCTGCCTCACCTCCAGCTGCTTTTATGTGATTTGATATAGCGTTTCCTGTAAACTGCCGCAGTTATTCCTCATTATATTTGTCTCTCTAGTCTTGGCACATTAGAATTATCTCTGAGCTATCTGTACTAGTCTTCCCAGTGACTAAAAGCCTTTTCTTACTGCTTCTGGTATGTTGAAATCTAAAAATACCTAAACTATCCCTTTTGTGTTTGGCCTTGTTTATCTTTTAGTGGAACATTATAATTGGGCTCTCTACTTGCAGCATTTTGTGGTCAGCAGCAAAAACTGTAAATAGGATGAATTTATAATGTATTTCTGGTTAATATTTAACATACTGTAACAATATTTTTGTAGTATTGGTTTTACAGTAAACGATGTACTTCGACTTCATGGTAAACAGGTTAGGAAAGTGAAAGTGACATATTTGCCAGTTATGACAAAGACCCATACCCAAAGTGTGACCTCTGCATTTAACCCATCACCGGTAAGGAGTGAAAACACACACACACACACACACACACACACACACACACACACACACAGCTATAGGCAACACTGCTGTGCCCAGGGAGCAATCAGGGAAACATAATCTAACAGTTTCCTTGCTCAAGGGCCCTTCAGTTGCTACCTGGAACCAGCACTGGAATTGAACCAGTAACTTTCTGATTACAAGCTCGACTTACTAACCATTAGGCCACATCTGCCCCTAAAAACTGACAATGATGCAGCAGTGATGCTGCGAAAGTGGATGATTAAATTAGGATTATAATTTTGCCTGAAACAGTGCGTTTTTTATCATCTGCAGTCATGTGTTCTTCAAACTGTTTTACCAGCTTTTAGGCAAGTTGTACTGTAATGGTGACTTCATAAAGTATAGAGCGGTCATACAGATATTCACACGATTATCCCTCAATCTCTTTCTTACATTTTACAGTAGTCACAATAAGCAATTTTTATTGCCAAGTCAGGTACAGGAATTTGTTACATTTGGATTCTGCTCAGCATATAAAGGTCAGACCACACAGGTGGAGAATTAACATAATCTAACAGGGGAAGTTATACAGTCACAATAAAAGCAGTGAAACAAGGACACATTGTAATATAATACAAATTACAACAACTGAGAATACAGTAAATTACGTAGAAAATCCTGGCGTGTGTTACAGTGCAGCTGTTTGGCAGAAAGTAATGAAAGGCTTTAAAACGAAGTTCATAAATGGAACAAATAATAGACGAGATGCATTAAGCATGTGTCAGCGAGAACAGACAGAGGCCGGGTGTTAGGGAAAGTGTTAAGAGGAGGCAACGTAATTTGATTTTGCTTTATAGTACTGCAGGCCCAAACATGTACCTCCTCAACCTTGATGCTGGAGTGCTCCCTCTGAACCAGTGTAATTTATCCTAACATTAATTAGGTGTCGCAGCTAATTGCTCCGGCTATATGAAAAGCCCCTTATACTGAGGGCCAACATAGCCAGCTGACACCCGCTCCATTTGGTCAGGGTACTGCCTCTGGCTGTCAGTCAGATTAACTATGCCTGGCTTGTGTTAATCTGCAAGGGAAAGGGACAAGAAAGACGCAGGCTGGTGGAACAAGAGACAGACATTTAAGGAGAGAGTAAGAAAGCAATCTTATACGTTTGAGTAAAATTACATCTCTGTTCTAAACCCTGGTGTACTGCTTTGTAAACTACTACCTACATAGGCCATAGGCAGCTGTCTTCTCAGGCAGCATCTTAATTGTCATGAAACCTCAAAAAACTTCAAATCAGTGGCTGATTTTAAGTTATCTACATAGGTAGCAACTAAGCAGGCCAAACAAATGCTTCCCCGTACAGAAAACTAGATTTGTTTTTGATTAGTTTGGGGTTAGCATGTTGCTTCTACTTAGTAATGTAGTGCATTTTTGATTTGATACAATGAAAGCTTTTGTGTTCCAGTAAGAAATCAGGGTGAATTCCTGAAAATGCTGCAAAGAAGGCGTGAAAAAGCATACAGAGGGAAAACAGATAAACAGATATAGGGAAACAGAGAAAAGAAAGGACAGTGATGGTAGAGCACAAGCAAAGCTCATTGAGATGCAGAGGATATCCAGGCTGCAGGTGCACCCAGCTATTAAATCACAGCTCTCTCCCTCTTTCTCTGTCTCTGTCTCTCTCTCTCTCTCTCTCTGTCTCTTTCTCTTTCTCTCTCTCTTACTCACTCTTTACCTGACATTTGATGTCATCTCTTGTCGAATACATCATACCATGTCTTGCTTTCCATCAAACATCTAATGCAGGAATTACCATCCTGCACTTCATGTGTCTTCCGCAGACATAATCAGACACACTGATTATCAGGATGGCAATGTGCCAGTCTCTTCCATAGAAACCCTGCACTCAGCCTGTGGGTGTGGCTTATGTGGACATGTCAGGAAATGGTTGTTTTTAGTTAAAGAAACAGTTCACAGGAACCGCTTTCTGAAGACTTGAAATGAAGACAGTCCCTGTGACTGACAAATTCACTATGAACCATCATTGTGTGTGTCTAACCATAAGTACGATGTCTAGCTATTGTCAACAGAGAGGCAGCCCTATTTAAAAACACTTATCCTGAATCTCCACACTTAATTCTACATACATCCCTTCCTGTTCTGTTAGTGTTCCTCTCTTGCTCGCCCCCAGAGTGAGAGAGATAAAATAAGCCTGGAAAGTGCATTGCTTCTGATTCACCTGCCATTATGCAAATTGAGGGTATGAAAATGTGACATCTCTGTTCTTTAAGCACATACACACACTATGCAAGACTTATTTTTGAACAATTATAGTTTTACTGTTTATACATAAACAGCATGCACTTTTGTGATCAATATTCAAAATTCAACATATTCAAAATGAGCACATCGTTTCAAATGTCATGTCACCAAGAATATTCAAAAGCATTTTCCCCTGCCATTTATGTATTTTTTATTTATTTTCAAATATTATTAGATTTCTATTAAATTAATATAATTCAATTAAATTTCTATGTATCTGCTTATATAATGATGTATGATTTGCATTTCATAGATATGCATTATAGATGTGTTACTGTATGCATGTGCTAATATTCAAGAACTTGCATGAATACACATGTATCTGTGCACACAGACACACATCAATGTAGTAAGATGGCCTATTTTTATACTAGCCTTTTATCTTCTGAAGTATAACAAATAGCAAGCACTTTTACCATCTCTTGCTCATTAGGAATTCCTGCTCTTCCCCTTTAAATGGCCAGTGCTTATGTAAGATATGTTTGAGTGTATGTGCACGTTTTGTGCTGTTGGGAAAAGTTTTAAAACATCACTGAAAACAAATCAATTCACTTTACTTTGTTTTACAGATAATCAATAGTCTTATAAACGTACATTTTGCTAATAATTCCACTGTTTACAGAAATATAATCTGTGTGGCATATTCTGTAAACTTGTAGCAACAGTAACCATGGAAGGGGGAGTTTGGCAAAGGGTCAGTTATGTAAAAACTGCGTGTGCAAAACAAAACACGAAGCTAGGTGGCCAGCGTGTGGCATTTATCCTTTTCCCTCACAGCGGGAAATGAATGCTGTACGTTGACATTTTGAATGTATATTCTCGAGGGCTTTTTTTTATTTTATTTGCAAATTCAATGCAGCATGTATGAATTGTCACTGAAGGGTGACATTTTAAAGTTGAAAATCCCTTTTCAGATGCCAGCCCCCTTTCGTGCAGTAGATAATCTTAAACTGTGATTGTTAGAGGAGCATTTTTGACATGCCTTTTTCTCTTGTGTCGGGATCTGCCACCAAAACTGTTGTTTACATTCAACCAATGACAGTCCATTTCAAAGTGGATTAGAGGGAAAAGGGTGACCTGAGGGAGTTAATTTCGTTTGCAGCCATACTGAAAAGCCTGGGATGATGGGGATTTTGCCTAGATATTCTATCTGGAGGGTCATGCTCTTTATCATTTTGTTTGGGAAAAATGGAATAATACCGTCTCTCTCAGATCCCAAAAGAACAACAAGAGATCTGGCTGACAGTGTCTAGTATACACAGTTAATTTTATGTTTTGCAATATACCCTGATTTAAACATAAATATACTGACAATGTAAATATAAAGACCTATAACTGTTATGATTTATTAACAGGTGACTGCAAAATAGTCATCATCTATATCGGTTGGCTGCTTTACAATCCGTCTTTGTGTTACAGGTTAACAGAGAGCTTTCAAACCGCTGAACACATGGGCAAATAAAGATCTATAACGCCCACGCGCACACTTTAAAGAATGTTATTTGTGAGCGCGAGCACAGATGCACAGGTGTAGGTTATCTGAGGTATATTTTTTACCTACATTATGCTTTATGCATTGATGATGGACTCAAGCGGACATTGAAATGCGTCTGTGATGATGTTTGTCCTCCAATGAATCCGCATCACATTTTATATCACCTCAGAAACCCTGTAGTGAGTCTCAGGGCTCAGATATTTTACCCTCATAAAGGAAGAGTGTCAGAACGGCAAGAGACAGCCATATCGTTCCTTCATATCCACCTGAGCTCCACGGACAGCCACAATAATGCATGCAAGCGTGATGTATTTCTTAACGTATCAATTTCTAAGCAAGTTTTCGTAATTAAATTACTGTCACTGAAGCAGTGTACTGGACTGTGATCTTATAAGAATAACTTATCTGATGATTGAAGCATGAATTTGTGCAGCATGCGTGAAATTATTGTTTTGATTAATGTCCATCGTAATCAAAGCACAGACCCGCGGGCTTAAATGTTAGTCAATTAAGGTGCAAAACGAGTAACTAAGAGGCCAATTAAAGAGGCCAAATTTAGAAACAAACCTGTTTACTCGGGGTCATGTTATTTACAGGGTTTAAGCCTCTCTGCTATGCCATGTCCATCAATATTCAGATAAGCAGAGGTGATCAATGTGTTTAGATCCTCTCGGAAAATGAGCCACAGTTCTTCTCCACAATTTAAACAGATATCAGCTCAATCATAAAGTATTCACACCAGCAGGGCTCTGAAGCGTCAATGCATTTATTTAGCAAGACAGGTAATAGAAAATCCATATTTCATATCCGAAACGTAAGTGTCATAAATATTTGATAATAACAATCCCTCTGTCTGATGTAGGGTTCGCTTCAGACATTCCGTACGCTCATCCATGTCATCCACGTCACACAGGAGAAATGGCTCCACATAATGGAATTGTGTCGGATTTGAGGCTTTATCCTTTTATGTTGTCGTTTGTATTTGGTTTCTTACTTAGTATGCAGACAGCTACAGAGAAATAAGAGACAGGCTTCCGAGGTTTGAGCGAAGCGCTCAAGACGGGCCGTCTGCATAACGCCTGATAATTCAAGGTAAAAGTGTGGGAAAATGTCACAGTGGGCCCCTTAGGAATATAAATGACTCAGGGCGGTGATGTCATGTGGAGAGAGACGCAGCTTTATGAAGAACAGTGATCAATGCTCTTGGTGTCCTGACAGACTGGCCCAGGGTGTTTTGAATCCTCATCGACCGACATTCAAACTGTAGTCTTATACTGTACATGCATGCATGCATGCATACAATGGGACTTGATTCTACACAATTTCTTCAGCGATCCATTAAGGCCGCTCATATAAAATTGACCTATGGATCTATCATATTTTGTGGCTCTCTTGGAACAAGTTTAGTCATGTGTTGTTTGGGCAATAAAGTATAATGCTATAGATAGTTGCTTTAATGATTAAAAACTCAACTACTGTCTTAAACAAAGAATCTTGGAGTTTTGCACAATGCCTTGCATAACTGATCTATGTGTGTGTTCTTAATTTTCCTTTAACCCATTTTTTAATTTGTTTTAAACTAAACTAGCTTTTCTATCTTCTATCTATAGTTACCTGTCCCATGAATGAGGTGCTAACCGCCTCCACTGGGATAATCCTGAGTCAGTCGCCAGGCAGCAGTCTACCACACTTTGAGTCCTGCTCATGGGTGGTGAAGGTGGATCCAGGATACAACATCACCTTCACCGTTGAGCACTTCCAGACCAGCAGACAGTTTGATGAGCTCGAGATCTTTGATGGTAAGGGACATTATCACAACTCTGTTGTGTGTGTGCGTGCCGTAATGTGTGAATTTACATTTTTAATATGATTACTTTATCATTAATAAATGATTATTATTGAATCATAAATGATAAACGATTATTATTGTCATTTTATTTTTATCTATTGTGGTTGCTGTGATAAAGTTTGATTGAATCAGGAAACTAAAACAACGGTGCTGGTTCACAAAAGATGTTATTCTACTCTTCCTCCAAAACAATTACTGACATGCACTTCACAAGCCACCTTGATGTATTGAGCAAGAGAGAGAGCTGTAGAGGGGCCAGTAGGAATGACCCCTGCTTTTACTCAATGTTAACCCTTTGTTAAAGCCAAAGGAAATTGCTTCAGCCAGCAGGGGTCTGTTGACGGTCGTTCATAGTTCAGCAGCTTTGCTGGGGTCAAAGCGATCCCATTTAGACTTAGATTAGGAACTGGATTACAGGTCTGAAAGGGTCAGATCACACACCTTGAGAGTCATCACATTTCTGACGTCATTCCAATGGACCATGATCACAGCTGAGACAGACAAGTTTTAAAAAAGACAGAATGAATCAAAACTATATGAGAACTAAGATGATAAAACAATAGATAAGCATGAAACTATAGGATAATATAAATGACAATGTTTCAATAAAGTAATTAGTTATGTTGGATGTTCGATGTTGTTTTTAGAACTTCCAAACCAAAATCATTCATAAATTCCTCTAGTATTTTGAATGATTATTTTAATCCGCCAACTCTATAAAATAAGCCACCGGTAA
>JAZGTJ010003756.1:0-33733 GCA_036877575.1 Botia almorhae
CCTGCCAACTGCTTCCACACAGGTTCAGCCAGGTACAGACTCAGAGGACTTCCTGTCCGAATGGCAATGCCCAGAAGCACCCCTATACACACATAAATGAACACAGATCAGAGTGAATTATATCAGATCTAATAAAGGGGATTACAAGAGCTGTCAGATTCCAGTTCATCAGTTCTGGAATCACACACAGGGCTATATTCAGATACCCAAGAAGCGGAACATGTTGATGTGCAGTGGGGATTTGGCGGCTGGGTTGAGCAGGAAACAGTCTCTGTTTGCTCCAGACTCATCTCGCCCATTAGGAGTGACGATGAGAAGGGGAGTGAGTCCATTCTGCAGCTCTTCACACATCTCTGCGATAGATTCGCTGTATCCTCCACCACAATCATCCACTGACTCACCTACACACACACACACAAAACATCAGAAATCTAGATATCACCTGACATATTCAACTTAGCTTCAAATTTGAGCCAAATTTAAATATGGCAGCATGTTGATCGCTTTGAATCTCATTGGTTCTTGCGTGTCTCGTGACTAGTTGTCATGCATGGTTTTTGATGAGATATGCGAGAATAATAAGATTCAAATGATTGACATGCAGCTATATTTGAATTTAGTGCTGTTTACATAGATCACGTCTGTTTACATAGATACGTGATGCATCAGTTGCTTAATAAGTAACAAAATATTAATTGTTTTCTTTCACAAATGTATCGTTTTACTTCAGAAGACATTTATATTAGTATTTGTACATTTATGAAATATACATGTCATATATTTATTGACATTTAGTACATGGGTATTATTTAATATAACTTATTATTTATATTATATTATTTTATATTATAACTTTTATATATTATATTTATATAACTTTTATCCTTTATATCCTTAGTATATAAACAGTATAAGTCTAGGATAGCCTGAGGGGGAAGAAATTATTGGATAATTTTAATTTTTTGGTGATTTATTCCTTTAAATACAAACGCACCCACAAACTTGACCTTCCACACCCGGTGTGGCAGCAGAAGACTATCTGGGCTGAAAGAACTCATCTTAGCACACATCTGCCCAAACACTGACTTAGTGCCATCCGGCCCTGCCAGACCTCCTTTACTGCGGGAGCGCTTGACCTGAGGGTAAAAGAGACAAATTATGATGTGCTTCTATATATACACTTCTGCCCTGAGCTATAAACACTGCTCTTATGGGTCCCATCTGTAAGAGTTGATAGATCGCTCATGAGAACACAGCCAGACTCCAGGGCCCCTATTAGAGGGCCACTGGCCCATAAAGAGACATTATTTAGGGGCAAATCTAAAAAAAAGAACAACGTGCTGAGCAGAACATGGATCCAAAACCATAAATAACACATCCTTCAATAGGATTTTACAATATTACTGAATGTGAGTTGACAGCACTAAATCCTTAATAGTAAATTCAATAAAATCACTGATAAAGAAATAAAAGTCATAAAATACAACAACAGTACTGGCACATCGGATGACAGAGGTCGTAAACAACAAGCAGGAAAACAAAAAGAAATTTAGCATGCTAATTATTGTGTGTGGAATAGTTCATTAAGGGATAAAGTTTGTTTTTAAGGGTAAATTAGAATTAGGTTTATTGCAACCACCTGGTTGTAATCTGATAGAAAATAGGACATGGTAGGTGAAGAGATAGGTAGGTCACAATATCTCAATTGGATCTTGATTCGAATCACAAAATGGACAGCGCTATGAGATCACCTGTATCCTGTTCAGTTCTACCACTGGCCCATGCTGACGGTCTCGAACCATGGTCGCCTGCACCACCTTCCGGAATGCTGCCTCCTACAGAAAACAAAAAGTCATTTAGGAAACAGAAGAAAATACATGTGCATAGAGATGAAAGCCATCAGATGACAGTGTTTGAGTATACACATGCATCCTCACCTTCCCCTGTGATATGAGGATTCCACGAAGTGTGTCAAAGCCAACAGAGACGCCATGTCCAGTCTGGCCCAGCCGCCCTTCCAGGTCAAACATGGGGATGCAGGGGCAGAAGAGCTCAGAGATGTGATGCAGCAGCAGGAGTCTGTTTCTCAGGGCTATGATGGGTATCTCCTGCAGGTGGTTGTACTCCATAGGGACCTATACACACACACAGACATGTTAATCAGGCTCAACTGGCAGACAGTTAGATCTTCGAGATTTTTTTTGGTGATCCTAAGCAGTTCTGCTGTAACTATGTGTGTAGTACCTGGGCAGGCAGTTTTCCAGCATTGGTGGGTTTGCTGGTGGACCAGGCCAGGGTGTGTGCTGATCCACATGCCACACGGTTGATCTTCTTGCTCTGCAGCGCAGCCACCAGCCTGGGTCTTTGAATAGCGTTGGTGGTCCCATCTCCGAGCTGACCCTCATCATTATCGCCCCACGTGTACACTTCACCTGGACATTTACATTTGGGCTTTTATCAAAGACGTTAGAAATGCAGTTATTTTTACAGTACAGCTTTTAAAAGACATTGTAGTGTCGCCTCAGTAAACAAAAGAACAATAAAAAACACAAATGGCCCACCATCCTCAGTGCAGCACACACAGTGAAGAGAACCCGTCGCTATGGCGATGACCTTCTTTCCTTGCAAACCTTGGACCTGCCGGGGTCTGCGGACATGATCATCCGAGCCATGTCCAAGCCTGTGGTAGTCACCTTTCCCCCTTAAACACACATGAACATGTAAACAACTGTAATCCTTCACTTAGTGAGAGCACATGCAATTTACAGTATGTACCACTGCATTGTGGGATTGATTATTAGTGGTCAACAGATAATTGGCAAACTAGTCTATAAATTAATTACCATGTGTAAACTGCCCCAGACTTAGTGAGAGCCACTGAGAACTGAGAGCCGCATTCCACTTTCACAACACCCAATCCTGTTAATGAGTCAATCTAGAGAGAGAGGGGGAGAGAGAGAGACAGAAAGACAAAGGAGAGAAAAAAGAGAGAGGGAAGGAGGGAAAGGAAGAGAGAGATGAGACAAGTCATACAGGAGTCACCTATCAGAAAAACTCTTGTTCTCCAAGTAAAGCACAATCTTTACCTTCATAGGCACCTTACATCCATCACTTCCTCCTCGGCCCAATTTGCCGTAGTCTCCATCGCCCCATGACCACACCATATCATCATCAGTCAGACACAGAGTCTGAGCGTCTCCACTGCCACACGCCACATCTATCACCCGGTGACCCTGCAGAGCCTCCACCTGAACACACACTGGCGAATTAGAACCCAGTGCTGCAGACTAACACACTTACCAAACTTCATTTTTCATCATACAGCTTTTCCAGAGGTCCTTATATCACTAATCTGATGTATTATGTCAAAAGGGTAACTCTAAGGTAACTGCACATTGTTAAGTAATGTATAATAAAGGTCTAGTGATCATTACAAGTATACCGTTTTCCTCGCTGTGTTTGACATGCATTCAACACACCAGTTTTGGTTTAAGCTGGTCTTCACTATCTCCGTGGCCCAGGCGCCCATAGCGGCCCTTGCCCCACGTGTAGAGTTCTCCACTGGCTGTGATGCAGGCGCTGTGGGCCCCGCCGGCAGCGATGTCCACCACCTCCACCCCTCTCAGAGACTCGATCACACGTGGACGGTCACATGGGCTGAGGAAAGGAGCAGCGGTGCCAGTTACACACACTGTACTTCTGAGTACAAGCGGCTTAGCACACTCTCTGACAGTCCATTGCACATATCTGAATGGGTAATAACTTTTAACTCCTTCAGAACTACTGTACACTGATTTGATTGCAGTCCTGCCGTGTGTTGGTTATAGAAACATTAATATCACAAACACATGTATTTCTTTAATAAACAGTCCTGTGGTATTACCATCTGATATCCTCACTGTATCATGATACTCCCGTAGTATCATCAATGTAAAAAAACATGATGATGCCATGGTACATGTCCAAGAACCATTCTATTATTATAACAACTGGCCAACAAATATGTATCAAATATGTACGTGTTAAAACTGTCCTCACTGTGGAAAAAACAACATGTGAGTTAAATACATGCGGAAGGCCACTGTAAAAGTGACCTCACTAAAAACAGCACAGAATGGAGTCTGACCTTCTGTTGCCATGGCCAAGTTTTCCATCTTCAGCTTCTCCCCAGGAGTAGAGCTCTCCTTCAGAGGAAAGAGCCAAGCAGTGCTTCCCTCCAGAGTTCACAGCTACCTTCCGGATGAAAACGTGCTGGATTGACTCCAACAGGGTCGGGTTGGAGACTGACTCTGTGCCTCCAATTCCCAGCCGCCCACCAGCACCGTATCCTGTGGCGTACAGCTGAGGATTGTGGAAGAAAGTTCCAGAGGTTTAGCTGACAAAGCTATTGGTATTATAGATTATATAAACTGCTGATCATGCCACATAGGTCTACATTTAATAAACAATGTATCAAGATGAGTAGAGAAATTAAATTTATGTGGAAAACTTTATGGAAACTTTTGCTGGCAGTACAATAATCTCTAATATTTTGATATATTGGGATATATTCAATATATATATATATATATAAATTCCATATATTGGATAAATTGAACTTATATTTTGATAAATTCTAAAATGGCTGGTGTTTCTGTAATATGCTTTAAAATTTTCTGTAATAAGCTAATAAGCTAAGATAATTTACAAAAGAACATAACCCAAAATATCAGGTGCCTTACTTTCCCATCAGCAGTGACGGCAAACAGGGTCTGCTCTCCACCAATCAGCTGCACAGGTCGCAGTGAGGCTAGAGCTTCTGTTGGAGAGGGAACTTTGACCTTTGCTCCTTCAATGCCACCTAACTGACCCCGGTGGTTGTGACCCCAGCCGTAGATGGTTCCACTGCCGCCCGCCGAGAGCGTCCAATCATCTGGTCGCCTGCACAACAGCAAACAAATAACTTGACGGTCACAAAACAAAGAAGCTGATTGGAAACGCAAGCATTTAAATATGTGAGGATTTACCTGTTCATCCACTGTACCAGCTGCTCATCCTGCTCCTTCTTGAACAGGTCATGACTCTCATGGAGCGTGTTCATGTTCTCATGGTCTGCCATAAGCTCCCGGATCTTCTTTGCCACCTCGTCCAGGAAAGCGCGGGGCAAAGGGGTCCTTTTGTCAAGAGCCACCGACACCCTGGAGGCGGTACAATAGCGGCGAAACCACGCCCACTTGTGAGTCTCGGCACAGCATGGAAGAGTGTCCAACTCCAGATCACACGCAAGTGCCACCAACACCTTAAAAAAAGACATAAAACCAAATTATTTCTGGAAAGCACAAAGCTTGAGCTCAATGTCTGTCTGGTGTGGAGATGCACCTTAAAGAAAGGGCTGTGGAGCAGCTGCTTGCCTCCTCTAACGATGGGTTCCTCATACTCATACTGTCTCTGTAATGCTTCAGGAAGTCCTTTCACCAGAGCAGCTAGTGCACTTCCTGTAAAACTCTACAAAACATTTTCAGCGTAAGTTATATGTTACATCTGTATAATATTTTTAAAAATCTACTGACAAAGATACAAAACAAATGGAAATCACGTTATGTTTAGCAGGGATTTCTAATTCTGCTCCTGCAGGGTCATTGTTTAGCAGGGTTAAGCTAATAATGGAAGTCCAGAAGATAACTTGAGTATTACAAACAGGTTTGTTTAATTAAGGTTGGAATTAAACCTTGCAGTGCAGTGGCATAGACTGGATTTGATATGCTATGTGGATGAACTGACCATAGAGCGAGGCTCTACTTCACCATCTCCTAAAATCCGGTTGATATTGATTGACTGGCCATATTCAGTGGTCAGGAGCTTGCGTAACCTCTGCAGGGCCCACATACGATGGCCAGCCGCTGATAATGCACACAGAGATAGAAATGTTTTTTGACTGCTAAAAGCCTAAAACATTTTACATCTTCAAAAATCCTCAAATAAACAAAATGATTACATAAATTATTACTAATGTATTAAACTATTAATTGATTAATTATTAAATTATTAATTATTAAACAGATGTTAGCTTATCGAACAGTGATGTTCTTACCCAATGCGCTAAGCTGGGCGCATGCAGCAAGCGAGGCAGCCAACCTCGGCACGATGCTGCGGTTCGAAGCGAAGTTCAAACGGAAGTCTAGCAGACACGTTACTAGATCCATAGACGGGCAAGACAGAATGCAGCGGTCTGACAGGAGGTCTTTAGGACCTGGGGAGGTTCAACAGAAGTTCAACTTTCTAGGAATATGATATTACCAACATCCAACGACAGTCATTAATGAGTAAAGCATTATGTCATAAAGTAATGTACCAGCAGCAGGCATGATGGGATAGACAGTGAAGCGCCACCCCCAGCCGTTGACAGAGCCATCGCTGGTGAACTTCCATTTCAGCTCGTCTCCTGGAATCCTCAACTCACTGGACCAATCAGACCACTCACGACCTGAGAGGAAGGAAACACTGTGAGCTATACACACAAACATTCTTTTATTTATATTAACTTTATAATTTAAAGAGACAGACACGGCTAAAAACCAGAGGGTGAGAAACAAGGAATCAGATGGGAACATTTTATGTAGTGGACATGAGTTCAAGGCCAGCCCACAAGTATTGGCCCAATGTTTTAAAGCCTACACACCAATCACTATTAATAAAGTGTCACCTGATCGAACAGAAACAATCCTATTGGCTCCATCCATGACAGTGAGGGGGTCATGCCTTCTTTCTGTAGAACACTGGCGATCAAACTCCACCCTCAATCCTTCGGCACCTGCAATAAATCATGTGACCATAGTTTTAAAATACCAGTTTAACTGTCAAATCTTTAGTTTTTTTTTACAGCAGCTTATTAATTATCTATAATGTCAATAAAGAATTATGAAAAAATTGGGCAGGTGACCTGGTATTTTTACAGTTCCACTAGTGGATGTGTCATCAGTATAAGGGTGGCTGCTCTCCACCACCACCGGCTGAGATGACAGACGCCCACTTTGAGAGTCCGTGGCCACATCTTCTAATTCAGTCACACATAACTCCAGGAGCATATCTGCCACCTGCTTGCCAACAAACACACAGAGAAATGAGAAGACAACGTTTCCACAGAAATGTGATGCTTTTTTAACTAATATACCTTCATACCTGCGGGTAAGTCGTACCCATGCCCGACAGCACTGCGGAAAGCACCTCTTTGCCTTTGTCACCCGAGCGCAGAGACACGGCGAGTTTCAACAGGTCCACCATCACACGGGTGTCATCAGGGATGAGCAGACTAGTAAACTCATCCAGATATTGTGGCTCTGGGCCCAGTGTTTTACTCTGATTCTCTGAGTCCTGTAATAACCAATCAAATCAGTTCATTGCGAATATCACAGTAATAACCAATCAAATCAGCTCATTGTAAATAATCACACTTTTAGTTTTTGCCCGATTCAAACAAACAAAATAATTTTTTATACAGACTTAAAATGCATTTCATAAAATTTATTTTTTCAGATCAAATACAAATCATACTTAACATTTTTACCACTGGCAGGCAAGAATTTATTCAGCCCATTTTACTACTTTTTAACTAATTCTTAGGCAGAGCGCCACATATTAAAAGTAATCCTGCAACTTTCAAACAAAACATTAAACGAAACTGGCTAATGTGCCTAAGCAAGGGTAAACAGAACAATAGTGATGCAATCCTAAAATGCGTGGCATACAAACCATTACACTTGTAAGGTTGTTAAATATTTAAATCAGCGTGTTTGCAGCACAAAAACAAACAACTTATTTTGGATTTATAAAAACTAAAACTGTACTGGGCTCTGTAAATCTGATTGGCTGACAGCGTCCAGCTGACCTCTTTAGTTTTGGTCATGGTCTCAGCGATGATGCTGGCAGCACCAGGGTCGTCTGTCACTGGGATGAAGGGGCGGGATGAGGCGGAGGCAGCTGAGGGCGTCACAGCTGATGAAGGTGTGGTGGCGTCCTCAGACGTCGCTACCTGGGGACCACACAACACCAAACCACAAAATTAGAACATTTCTAGAAATACAAAATCACTATAGCATCCTTATAAATAAATGGATTCTGTTAAAAATAAAACTTAAATGCAATAAATGTGAGGGCAGGGTTCCTCACCTCTCCTCTTCTGCTGTCCATCCAGGGGTGTGGACTAAGACGCTCTTCTGTTTCCAAGGGCGGGGCTGGACCTTCAGCCTCACAGGGGCTGGAGGCTGATGAGCAGTCTGAAGGAGGGACAGGAGAGCTGGAGGGGCATTCCAGAGGCATCATACAGGCAGGCATCAAAGCTCCCACCACTGCATCCCTGGACACACATTACAAGACTTCAGTTTCATCTGTCCAAATCTGTATATTTGTACCAAATGCAGATAGCTGAAAAGACTAAAAGCATTAAAACCATTCTGTCCAAGATCTCAAGTCTCGAATTGGACAGTATATTAATTCATATTAATACTTAAAGTAAATAAAGGTTTGTTTGTTGGTGAAATATCCCTTCAAAAGCAACCTTTATATGCAAGGAGGATTGTTTAAAGATGATATACAGAAAGTTGTACCGCACTAATAATAACTGGTGCAATGTTAAGGTCATACCTTGCATACATGATCTGCAGGGCAGAGAGCACATGGGACAGGGCCTGCTGTTTGGCCAGACTGCCATCCAGAGAGAGCAGAATCTTTGCCAGAGATGGTCTGTTGGGCTTCACACTATTTACTCCATTGATCTTATTACTCAGTAAAGATGGGTCACTATCTGATGGAACGCCTGCAAAATAAACACCGCCCCCAAAAGCTGGATTGATAACCGGATCAGCAAAACATAGCAACACAAAACTAAGGAAGATGAAACTACATTTACCAAGATAAGAGGCTCCAAGGGAGTCTCGGGCAGTCTGGAAGAGGACAGGCTCATGCACGGAGGGAGTGGTGACGTCCACAGTGGTCCAGGCCACGCTGTGGGAGGAGCCACAGGCCACACGGGTGATCTTCTGCCCCTCCAGACCTTGTACCAGCGTGGGCTTCCTGTTGACCGTGGTGGTGCCGTTCCCCTGCTGCCCATGGTCATTATCTCCCCACGCATACACCTACATAAACAACACGTCCTCTTACACAAGCTTTTCATTAGCAGAAGTGAATGTTGTTTACCACACATCCTGTGTGGTTCACTCAAAATAAAAATTACCCATAAATTACCCAAAAGACATTAACAACCTGGAGTTGCACTAAATACTTTTATTGTGGGGTTTATGCGCTATTTGGAGCTTCAAAATCTTACGCGCTATTCACTGCCATTGTAAATCTCAGAAGGATATTATTTAATATAACCAAGATCGGGGTTCAGGTGAAAGAATAAAGTCATATACACCTAGGATGCCTTGAGGGTGAGTAACTTTGGGATAATTTCCATTTTTCAGTGAACTCTTCCCTTAATGTGCTTAAATATTGCAATTTTAACAAGCAAAGTAGCAGGTCTTGATAACTTTTCTTGCACCAGTCGTTTCACATTTAGCTTTCTGTTAGTGTGGATAGCATGCCTGATGGGTGTGAACACGCCCCACCTGTCCAGTGTCTGTGACGGCCAGGCAGTGCAACGCTCCCACAGCCACGTGAACTATCTTCTTTCCACGCAATCCTTCTACCATCTGGGGTTTACGCACATGCACGTCTGTGCCGTGACCCAGGCGAAAGTAATCTCCTTTACCCCTGTGCAACATCAGAGCATGGTAAGAACTCTGCATACTGTTGTAAATGTGTGTGTGAACCATACCAATAATAATGCATCAAATCAATTAAAATCTTTGATATTCATACCAAGTCCAGACAACTCCGGATTTGGTGAGGGCGAGAGAGAACTGAGCTCCACATTCAATCTGACAGACGCCCTGCCCATTTAGACGCTCAATGTTCTGAGGAATGTTGCAGCCCTCGCTGCCACCACGGCCCAGCTTCCCAAAATCTCCATCACCCCATGAGAACACCAGTCCTACAAAACACACACAGTACATATATATACAGAACATATATCTGCAAACAGTCTCAGTTAACACATTCTCTGTAAACTGTGTGTATGATTTCCCCACATAAAACATATTGCTGGACCAATATTTAAATATCATGTATCAACCAATCAGATTTGGCAGCTGGGTTTAGGATTACTGTAAGGTCACTGTAAGGGGTTTGTACACCAATGCATACCAACATATTTTTCGCTGATTTAGGTCTAGGTTATGTTTAGGTTTGGAGGTAGGAGTAGGGTTAGGATTATGTTTCAAGATTGTTGTTAAAATGTTCATTTTGAAAAATCGCACTACGTGGTTGCTATATTAAGTTCATATTAAATTTAAGAGGACTGCAATCATTGTTTACTAGGGTATACATCTATACGTTTCATGTTGCCTATACAAAAACAAAATGCATGTATTTACCTTCATCTGTAAGGGCCAGAGTCTGGGCATCTCGACTTCCACAAGCCACCTGGACAACACGATGACCCAACAACACCTTGACCTGCAAACCAGACACAAAGATGCTTCAGCGAATGCTATGACATGCACAGCATTAAATGACAGTTATCTAAATGTTGTGCGATACAAAAGGATGAGTTTTCTACTTAAACATTACCCACTGACTCAGTTCTGAGCCAAACAACTGTAATTTAACTGGGTTAAGTCAAACAAATACCAGTTTAGGTCTAAGTTGGGTGGTGTTGTCTCCATGGCCCAGGCGGCCGTATTCACCCAGACCCCAGCTGTACAGCTCTCCACTGGATGTGATGGCTGCACTATGTGAGCTGCCACAGGCAATATCTCGAATGCGTTTGGTCTTCAAAGCTTCAATTAGCCGCGGCTTATCACAGTTCCTGTGGGAAAAGATTTATCTCATCAGTTTCTAATGCAAAGTCTTCCACACGTGCCGTCCTGTTGGAGCAGAGATATAAATAACCTACATCCGACTGAAGTGTCCAAGCTTTCCATCATCTCCTTCACCCCAAGAAAACACTTTCCCGTCCACAGTCAATGCCATGGCATGCCTTCCACCTGCAGAGAATTAATACGACCAACGGAATCGAGGTAAACCACAAGATCTGAGGGATATCACAAGATGTTTTCCTCAAAACTGAAAATAAGAGTTCGGGGTCAGACCTGAGTGTACAGCAACTTTTTTCACCACATAGTTGCTGAGGGCTGATATCTGGCGTGGTATGGGAATCGTTCCACTGGACAGACCTAAGCCAAGCCTTCCGTTCGTGGCCTCTCCACAAGCATATACTTTACCTTCAGCAGTCACTGTAAAGCATAAAAAAAAACTTCTGAATTTTACAGTAAAAAAAGAAAGCATCCAATACACTTGCAAAACCGTTTAAAAAATGGATGGCTTGGACAAAAACTGACTAAATGAGATACGTCCAAAGCTGTTATAGCAGATACATAAGTACACATGTGGTTGCACATCAGCTGAAGCTCACTTTGCTTGTTTTTTATGCATTCAGCAGATGATATAGCGATCTAATACAGTGAATTTGAGACTAAGGCTGTACATTAGTGATTGGTGTCATGCTTAACTCATAAACCGTGGTAATCTCCCTTTAAAATGGCATACTGTTACAAAACTACTATCACCGTATGAACCTGATGCTTTCGCAATGCTCACTATCCTCTACACAAAGACCTGCAGGTGTCTTATGACACAGTAACTCACCAGCAAACAGACTTTTAGAGCCTCCGGCCACCTGCACTACATTGAGAGCAGACAGGGTCTCTGAAAATGATGGGACTTTTATCTAGAGACAATACAAGACTTAAGATTAAACATTTTAATAGAGATCTGCCTTTGAAATCTAACAGAAAGGTTACAGAACCAAACACCCAAAGGCCTTCAGAAATGTCCCTTATAAAACCTTGTTTAAATTATAATTATTAAAAAACTCCTAAGCATGCATTGATGACTAAATTGAACATGTTTGCAGCTTTACACATTACTGACCTTGGACCCCTTAAGTCCTCCAAGTTGGTCCTTATCATTGAGACCCCAGACGAAGACTTTGGTTCTAATGGTGGCAGCAGACTCTAGTGCAGAAGACCTCTTTCGAGAAAGACTGTTTTGAGAAACAAAGAAACTGAGTGATGCACCAGATCATGAAGTTCAAAGCTGGTGACCTGCAAGCCACTGTTCCCTGACTGTGAGACCCTTACTGCAATCTATAACCCTGTTTTCTTCTTTACCAAACCGTCTTAAACACCCACCTTCCAGTTGCTGTCTTCTCATCTTCCTCTTCCTCATTGTCAGATGCCAGGAAAGGCACAGTGGCCAGATCTTCATCTTCAGCACGGACACGACCCATAATGCTCAAGCCATGGATCTTACAGTCGATTCCTGAGCTCCGGCACTGTTTAATGGCGACCTCAACATACTTATGATACTAAACAAAGAAACATAAATAAAACACATCCAATAAAACAGCCTTAAGGAAACATCTCACAGACATTTATAAAGTAAGTTGATTTCAAGCCGACCTCTGTGCAGTCATTCAGTAAAGACACAGCAGTGTCTGTAGGGTTAATATTGATGGTCTTCAACTCAATCAAGTTATTGAGAGAGCTTCCACCTAGAAGATAAATTATGCACCCATTAAAGACTACTAACCGATGAGAATGTTTCATTGCAGAAACATCAATGGATTTTTACCTGATACCACCACCAGTGAAGGCATGTAGCTACTGTCAGCTGGATCCACTATCATTTTCAATCTATGAACCAGAATATCTGAAAACAGCTCCAACCTGATCCAGTGCTGTTGAAAAGTGTAGACAGTTTTGGGGTTCAAAGAGACATCAGACTATTATGCATGATCAAACGTTTCATTAGCTTCTGCAACTGTTATAATCAAACTCGAGTGGGCTCGAATCAAAGAATTTGAACTGTGAATAAATGTGAATACATCCGTATTCAGACCAACCTTGCCCTGAGAGCCTGAGGACTGCCAGCACTGCTCTCCACAGTCTATGAGCCGAGACGCCTGGTTAATGGAGGACGACACGCTGAGGTTCTTCACCACCCTGGACCACTCATCAATCAGCATGCCACGCTGACTGCTGTGATGCCTCTTCAGCTGCTTACCTGAACGCCCACTGGAGGTGGGTGACTGACCTAAGGGTCAGAGGTCAAGGGTTAGGTCAGCACATTGCAACTTGCAAAAGAACGTTGTTCTTTCACATTTATGCTATGTTAATCAAAAAACAATAATTGAAACTTTCCAGTTAAGCATTTTTAACAAACTTAAGACGAACCTGGTTCATTTATTCGTCCGAATGAATGTCTAGGATTGTGTTTACGGGTCTTGAAGCAGCTCTCGCAGAAGTCGAAGTCATCACAGCTCCGACACTTAAACCTGGGCCCGTTTATAGGGAACATCTGACATCCGTCACACCTAAAGGCACGCGTATTGATTAGGACGCTTCTGTTTGTTCATTGCCTCAATGTAAAACTTGCCTCAATGGTTAAATTGCCTCTCCCAGACAAAGACGCAAAAATGCATACCTGACACCAGGATGCACACTTGGAACAAGCTCCATCTCTGACAGCAGTCCAGTCCAGTGTGATTGCTGAGGAAAGTCCACGATCACATCTTTTCCATTGGCACTGAAAGCTGGACACACACATTGCATTCAACTTCAGCAGATACAGTCCTGTCACACCATTACAGCTATACAGCAAAATGAAAAAATGTTTGTCATGTTCATATCATTATTTCACCTTTGACCACACCCACACTTCTGTGAGTGACAGATCCCCACTTATACTTTGGAGTTGTAACTGAGGGCTTTACTCGCACTTTATCGCTAATCTTTATATGAGATGGGGAACTCTGAGGAGGAAACCCTGGAAAATACAGAAGACATTTTAAATTAGAGGGGGAATTGCTATCTTAATCCAGACGCAAAATAATATTATAGTTAATCTTACTGCTACAATAGAAATTCAATTACCCAGCAGCTCAGTGTGGATGTAACGGACCCAGTAAGTCCCTCCTTTCTGCTGCCAATCACACTGAACATTCAGATCATGCAAGCCGTCTCTGTCCAGCTTGATCACTTTGCCCACATCTCCTTCATACACCTCCTCATACGTCCTACAGCACCGCACCATCATGCCCACCTACAATGCACACACAGGCCTTAAATCAGATCGACTGCCACACACACAGGTCTCAGGACAAGCCCATTCATAACACACACAGGCCTCAGATCAGCTCATCCATTAAACACAAACACAGGTCACAGATCAGGTCATTCATAACACACAGGCCTCAGATCAGATCATCCATTAAACACAAACACAGGCCGCAGATCAGGTCATTCATAACACACAGGCCTCAGATCAGATCATCCATTAAACACAAACACAGGTCACAGATCAGGTCATTCATAACACACAGGCCTCAGATCAGATCATCCATTAAACACAACCACAGGTCGCAGATCAGCTTATTCATAACACACAGGCTGCAGATCAGCTGATTCGTAACATACAGACCGCAGATCAGCTCATCTCGGGCACTAATTTTTGACACGTTTCACAAAAATATCTAAACATCCTTTTAACAAAACATTTTAGCCACATGTATACACATGTATATAACATTTAACTGTTTTTTTCTTGTTTTAAGATATAACTTACACTTTACAGTACAAGCAGGATAAGACATGTATACTATCTGTCGAGTTTTAATGATCATTTACAATGTTACTTTAATTGTACCTTGTTTTAAGGACGTTTAGATATTTTTACTGGAAAACAAGACAAAAAAGCTATTTTTAAGAATTTATTTTTGCAGTGTACCTGTAAAGCAGTGAACACAGTGCAGTTGCTTACCTGAATGTTCTCTCTTACATATACAGCATAATCATCATTGCTCTGAAAATCAGATCTCTTCTTAAACGTCTGACTCTCAGTAACCACAGCTCCAGGAGGCTGACGTGCGGGAGACAGAGCATTCGTCAGTAATTCAACGAGAACCAGAGAATCTACACATCAAATGCCCTGATACTCACCACAGGAAAGGCAGGCTCGGGTTCCTCCAGCTCCTCCAGGACTTCTTCATCGGAATACTCATCTGACACTGTGTCAGCATCTGACAGATCTGTAATGTGAACATCTGGATGGTCCAGTAACCAGCCCACCAATGCCTCTACACCTGAAAGCCAGACAAACACTCATACACATCTGTACTGTAATTATGAATGATATGGTTTATGCAAACATTTGAATCCATTGGTGGAGTTCAACAATATATTTTTGGTATCAGATGGGAATGCCATGTTACTATGGTCAATTCATATTCACGCATGCTACCTGCACAAACCCAATCGTGTCCTATGTAAATTTATACTTTATACTTTTATAGTATAAAGTGTAAATTCAATTTGTACTTCTATAGTCTTCTTTATAGTCTAATAGTCTTTAAAGACGTATACTTATGGAAGAATGTGTGTGAGTGTACATATACATAATATACACTATACATAATTGTATTCTTCCATAATTGTCAATCTTGTAGTTCAGTGAAACTGCTGTATTTCTGTGAGTACTGAATGCTTTGGTCACCAAATTAAACCTTTTGTGTGCATAAGCACACTTAGTCAATAAAACTTCAATTCTGATATACAGTATTTAACAGTGCTGTATGTATATGACTAACAGTCACAATCATAGTGTTATATTATCTAAATGACCATGGTAATATTTTCATGAAAAACATGAGCTGTTGGTGTGTTACCTGGCACTCCAGTGGTGCCCGTGGTTCCAGACAGTGATTTAAGAGCAAACTCAACGTTCTTCCTCTGAAAGCCCATTTCCATCAGCTGCAGGACAATGGGAGCAGGAGGCACAGGTGAGGTCTTGTGTTTCTTCTGCTTGGGTGGACGCATGTGTTGCACGGTGATGGGTGTGGTGGCCTCGCTGGAGCTGCTGTCCTCAAACAGAGGAGATGATGGGTGTGTGGACTCAACAGCCAGGTACTGACACACAGCCAGAGCTGCGGCCTAAAATACACACACACAAACACACACAACATAAATGGTACAATAAGCACAGTGCACTAAAGACACTAAAGCACAGGTGCTAACAATGCCATGATGGGTTCGATTCCCTGGCAACACACAAACTGATGAAATGTACTTTAAATGCACATTGGATAACAGCCTGTTAAATGTCGGTGTATGTTTTGTTTAAACGATGAGTGTGAAGAGTAAAGGGGCTCTCTTACCTCCAGTTCCTGCCGGTGGAAGATGGCTTTGATTGGAGAAGGCTGAGTGGATGCTGACAGCAGCTGCTGGAGGAGAATGAGGGGAGGCTGAGGACCCTCGGGGGAGAGATCGCCCACATCAGGAGACGAAACGCACTGATCCTCTGAACACGAACACAAATAATGTCACTGTCATGACACACTGTTGTTGTGTAACACAAAAGGCAAAAAATTAAATGACAAAATGGGGACAAAAAGGCAGTCATCAAACACTAACCACATAACATTCCACATATGAACAACAGGGGGCAGTAGAGGGATAAATCAGAAGGTAGTAGCAGACAAAGTGAGACGTGTCTGTGAACACGACTTCAGTATTGATTCTTCTGTAATGTCACTGCAAATGCATTTATTACAGTCTGTTAACTGATGTCCAACCTGCTACCCAACAACTCTGGATGATTACTCAACTGTGGCTTTCATTTCATAATAACACAGTATGTTTCTCCTTAAACATCTTTCCCCTTTCTAGACTAGTGTTTGGTCATGAGATTGTGAGATTGCTCACAAATAACAACCAACAAAAAAGGTAAACAAACAGCCGAACAAACAAACAACCAAACAAACAACCAAACAAACAAACAGGGTTCCAGCAGCAAGTCAGAACCTGGATTCTGAACTTACCAGGGGGGTTAGGGCTGACATCTATGACGGCTGGCTGAGACAGGATCTGCCGGAGTTTGTCCTGGTGGGACAAGAGAGCCCGCGCTGCTTTCAGGATGTACAGCCTTAGCTGCTGACACCGCAATAAATGCACATCCACCTGATCTGCTGCAAGATAAAACACACGACTGACAATTTATCCTCACACATACATACATCTGTTTGTGTGGAAACCTTTTAAAATTATTTTTAAAATTAAAACAATGATTTTGGTGTAAAAATAAGATAACAGGAACATCTGTCCTTCCATCAGATCACATCAGAGTTATACAAGTTAAGTTTGGTTATATGAGATTGTTGTACCCGTAAGTCCTCTGCTGAGAGATTTCTTCATGCGTTGCTTCTCCAGTTTGCTTCCTGCAAGATTGACCAGCTGAGCCCACACAGTCAGCATGGGTTCAGTAAAGGGAAGGTTCTGAACACTAAATGAAATCATGGGAAGCTGCAAAGAAATCCAGACAGACAACACACAACACAATATAAGCCACAAATAAAGTAGATATATACTGTTGCAGTAAGATCAAGTACTGGTATTATATATGTATGCGTATTGCGCATAATATGCCTATTTTCTGTTATGCTATGCAAAATGTGTTAAATGCTAAGCACAAATACAGCATAGGATACAGGAAAGCAATATACTAATTTTCTATTCCTATATATTTTCTATTACTTTCTATTTTCTATATAATAATTTTCTATATTATTCAACAAGTTCAACAATGCTTACTGCATATTATTAATCTAATAAGTCTTTCAGCAAGAGTATTGTTGTAAAATAAGTCAAGGTCATGGCATCCTGCCATGTAAAGGCATTTTTGTGGTTATTCCACAAATTACAGTCTGTTGTCAATCTGTACCCTGCATGGTGAAGCATATGTACCGGTTTAAGCTGACTGAGCAGACACACTTTGCAGCTCCTCATCTCGTGGAACTGTACAGTGATTCGCCCTTTAGGTGTGATGCGAGTTACAGTGCCCTCCCCATATTCCTCATGAATGACAGGTCCACCCAGACGCAGACGCCCATCGATCCCACCAATGACTGCCAAAACAGCCATCAGACTGCCCACTGCTGGGGCTTCTGCATTGGGGAGGTAGTCTTCAAGCACAGCCTGACAAAGTTAACAAATATTCTTCAGGTACAGCACTAATTGGTTATTGTTTGGATAATAAATACAAAACCACATCGAAATCTAGACTTGTACCGCTTCAGTGTGTCTTCCTGCCATGACATCACTGATACCACTGAGCTGGGAGTTAATGTATTCGTTAATGAGGCCGTTCCATTGGCCCAGAGAGTGAAGCGTACGCAGTACGGCCACTATTTCCTCAGCTAGGGTACTGCTGTGAGTGGCTGTCAGAGAGGCTTGGGGACGGGACTTCCTCCTGCGCATGGAACCGTCTGTAAAGAGTGAAATGTGAGAAAAGTAAATGCCACAAATCAGTTTTAGAGCACAAAAAGCACAGTTAGAAAGGGGTTAAGAGTAAATATACAGTACCCCTAAGGAGAGGCAGGTCTGAGGAACAAGTGCTGAGCAGACTGCCCAAAAAACCGAAGAGCTTCTCCACAAGGAATTTCATATCCTGTGAGCGCTCCGTTTTATCCCAGGATGGTAACACTGCCTGCAGCAGCCGCAGGGCAAGAATCTGACAGGAAATGAGGACCAGTGTATTAAAATGTTTTGTCACATTGGAAAGGGAGGCCAAAGTCAACCACATTGCATTGTGGGTTAGTGTGTAAAACGCTACATATTCCATGCAATAAAGATCATAATGACACTGAATAGTATACATACACAAAGAGTATGAGAAGTATGGTAGCATGTCATTGTGAACACATCCATATTGTGAGGCTTGTACCTGTCTTTGTAGTGTGACTGCAGTGAAGGATTGGTGGCCCTCCACAATGCGGATGAGCAGACTGATCCAGGCAGAGGAGCTCAGAGTGCTGCACATCTGAGGCATCAGAGCTATACTGCGAATAAATCCCAGAGTACACCAGCTCCTGTGCTGCTCAAGGGACACCAGCTTATGTGACGAACAGCCTATAGCAGATGAGAAAAATGTAAAGTAAAAATATAAAAAGAAAATGTGTTTATATGGACATAGAGACAAGTATATGTTGTCCTATGTCACATATTAAGTTTCCAAATCCAGAAATGCTTCTAATCATTGTTCATTTTATGACTATTAAAACAAAAAAATATATAGTTTATATAGCACCAACTAAAATACAATTTATATAGCACCAACTAAAGGTGGTGCTTTGGGCACTTGCGGCCTAATGGTTAGAGAGTCAGACCTAAAGTAACTCAAAAGGTAGCAGGTTTGATTCCCGCTACTGGCAGGAAATGACTAAGGTGCCCTTGAACAAGGCACCTTTCCTCCATTTCCTCCCAGGTGCTGCAGTATGGGTTAAATGCAGGGGTCATGTTTCAAGTATGGGTTACCGTACCTTGACAAGTATGTCACATTCACTTTACGATGTACATTAATCCATTAAAGCCATTCTATAACCTAAAACTAAAGGTGGAACGCATTTCATCTATACATAAAGTCACATACTGAGTACTGCAGACACCCATGTTTGAACTTTGCATAAACAGAATGTCGTGGTTAAGATCATCAGAGGCTGAGTTACCGGTCTTGTCATTGGCTCCACTCTCCACCAGTGTCCTAAGCAGACCACACAGAGTGCTGACAGCCTCAGTCTGCATCACATCAGCATGAATGCCAGAGGACAACGAGAGTGTCTTCAGCAGATTAACTGTACTGGTCAACATTATGGCAGTAGGGTGAGCACTCTTTTCCATCACCTCCCCTTCTAAGAGACGGCAAAAAGAAAATGCACAGGGGTTTTGTGTAGATCTATCAGGTTATTCAAAATTAAACAAACAAAATGCAACGCATACAGATAAAAGTGACCTAAATACATAGTTGCTATGAGAAACGGCTTACACTGAGAAACATCTCATGTTCGACACACAAACATCTAACCACTTATATTTACTAATATTCACATTAATTGTTTTTTTTGGAAATATAATAAACATTTTCAAAAAGTTACATTTATAAAAAAAGATTACATGTCCAAAAAGATATTCTCATTTGTCATTGAGCTATGAAACAACATGGCATAGAAGGAAATGAAACAGTAAGACAGGGCAGTAAATCCTCAACAGTCTTTATGTTCTGCCATTGGACCACAGCAGAAGGGCAGCACTCACCTGTGTCGTCCTCAGTGTCTGAGTCTTCTGTGGCGGGTTGGGCAGCAGGTGGCGGCTCGGCCAGTTTAAGGTCATACTTGCCTTCTTTGCCCATCCTGTAGGAGTTGGTGCTGCTAGTGTCCCACTGGACTCGAATCCAGCCATCTTCTCCTAATTCGCCAATCACACGCCCCAGGCCTGGCGGTGGGCCGTCCTTAAACACACAGCATACACCAATCTGAATGCAACCCCTTGCCATTGTCAGGATTCTAGAACACTAAACAGCCAGAGGCCACATCACCTCTCTGAACGCTAAATTTATACATGAAGTATCATCTTACCTGGTCTCCCCACTTCCAATCAGGTCCTCTCATCACCCTAGTGCCGATCTTCATCATAGCAGCCAGTTCTGGGCCAGAGGCAGGGAGAGGGGTGGGGGCTGTTTCTTTCCTGGACTCCTCAAGAACTGTAGCAGAACCTCCATGAGCTGCAGAGCTCAGATCCTCCTCAGTGCTATCAGAGCTGGGACCTGTGCAACAAATTCACAATTCACAACAATTCACAAAAAAATACAGAACACTTTCAAATCTAAACAAGAACCCTAGAGGCGCCCCTCTAGGTTTCTTCCGGCTCCAGAGGAACTTACGATTCCAGGAGACAATAAATCTGAAGTTGGTGCTCACCGATCAGTCGCAGAACACTTTGGGTGAGGGCAAGGATGCCGGAGTTTAGCAGCAGACTGAGGCTGTTGGCCCCATGTTTAAGAGTAAGTATGTGAAGCATGGCCAGCAGAAAGCGTGCCTGAGGAATGGTACCCAGACTGGGGCCCGCTGGGTTCTCATTAGTGATTGTTTGTAGAGGTACTGGCTGCACACCTGGCAGAGAAGCAGACACAACACTGAGCCACACTGCATTCCATACACAATTAAAAACAGACGGTATATAAACAAAAGTTAAACGCACGCTATCTTAATTTTGTTTACAAATCTATACTATCTGTATTATTTTGGACCTGTAATTTTTTAAATTCCCTTTTACTAACAGACTTTTCTGGTAAGGTACAACATGCATTTTTTGTGAAGCAGCTTTGAACAATATGTAAGAGCTTTACAAATGAATGTGAATTGAAAATACTTGATCAAGAACCGAATTATTGCCTTAAATATCCTAATTAATCGACCTAATTACTAGCTACAATATAATTGTTATATAATAATGTAACAATAACGTAAAATTATATTTTATATTTTTAACGGAATTCAAACATACCCAGCTCTTTGAATTTGACGCTGGCCTCCAGCAGAATGTTCCGGACGTTCTGGATGGCCCATGTGTAAAGCTTTCCAAAAGTCACTTCCAATAGCATGCGATTAAATGGAGGAATCAGATCTACGTCCTTCAGACAGTCAGACAGAGGCTCCCTAAGCAGAAAAAGCAGATATTCAGAATACAAACAGAATTTATATTTTCCGTACATCCGTGTATGTTTATTTTGCACCTACCCAATATTGATGCCCTCAGGTATGATTCTCTGCCAGCCGCAGAGCATGGCATACTGTACAGAAGGTAGGAGGAAGCATTTGGATGCCAGCTTCAGCATAGTGTCTATCCCCTCCAGCCTGACCTCAGCACGCTCCAGCTGGACACAAGAGTGAGACACTGTCAGAACTGTTTCTCCTACATCAGCATTAAGCACTTAAATTAAATTCTCATCCTTTTAAAAGACTGTGTCATGTTGAGCTTCAGAATAGGCGTCATGTAAAAACAGCAATGTGAAATCGTGATAACATCATAAATTCTTTCGTCCATAATTGTGTAGTGAAAATGTGATATTGTGACCATCAAAACTCCATCAAAGCTTCAGTTGAACTACCTGTTTCAAGAGGCATTTCCTCATCTTCTCCACATCCAGAGGCTCCTCTTTCAGAGCAAACTCCACGATGGTGCTCATGAGGCTGGACTGGGAGAAGGAGCCCTGAACACTGTGCCTCAGCCAGCGGTACTTCTGAACGCTGCCTATTGTGTTCAGCAGAGGCTGCCACTTATCCTGCCAAACACATACAATTACATTTCAACTTCACCTTTAATTGACTATATGCATGGAAGTTAGTTCTCAAGAACTTAAAATAACGGAGAATTAAATTGCGAATTGTCACTTGTTGGTGTTGCGATATCTTCAATCTTCTGAGGTAGCTAGATTACATGACAATGCAAAACTTTATGGTCATAAGTTTCACAATAGGCTTCATTGGTCATAAAAATAGGCTTAATTTTCTATGGACAATATAGAAATTCTAATTTGTTTACTTTTGAATTTAAGAAAAGTTTCGAAATGTTTGTTATTCCTAAATCAAATAGCTAGTTTAAAAATGAAAGATGTTCTGTTGAACATAAAAGACATTTGAAATCATTCTGAAATGTGACAGTGGATATTACACATGCTGCAAATATCACCTAGATCTCAGAGCCAGACATGAGTTATTTATAGACACACCACAGCTGACATACTGTCATCAGACACCACGAATAGGTGTGTATGTGATTCAATTAGTGCAGAGGAAAAAGGAGCAAGTGTTACAGTAAATGGAGAAGAGCAAACCTTTGCAGATCTGACAGCGGTTTGTTTCTTGTCCGCAGGGGCGGGGCTTATCGGAGCAGGTGGTTCCTCATTGGTCCCTTCCCTCTCCAGCTTACACTCCTCTACATCAGCTGATTCTGACTTTTTGGGCACTGTGAGAGACAAATTCAAAACATGATATAATATGGTTCACATTGAATTATGTTTACATGAATTAATTGTCTCAATTACCTCTCTTTCTGCGGCGGTCTCTAATGAGTTTCTGTGTGATTCTCTTCCAGCGAGGTTGAGAGCTCAACAGCTTCAGTTTGGACACAATAGACAGATCGTTGCTGACCGCAGGCCTGAGTTCATTAAACAGGAAACGCAGTCTCTCGATCACTGGTGCACACACCTCCTTATAAGAGCGCCCTTGCTCCTGGTGTGTCTGCACCACAGATAGGAAACATCACAGAGTTGTTTTGTGTGGTTTCTCTCATTCCAAATTACTCACTTATGAGGATGGTACCTTAGTTAGCTATCTTTATAAGCAGTAGTCAGCAAGGCAGTTAATTTTTTTGGAAGAGCTTATATTTTAAAAAGGTGAGATGCACAATATCATAATTCATTTTTAAATCACTGTTAAGATTCCTTTTGCTCACTTTAATCAAGGAACACTTGGCCTGGTACACCATTCGACACACATCGATCACAGATTTGGGGAGAGACCTTTGTTTCCCCTGGTCCACAACCAGAGCACACTGATCGACAAGTGAGAGGGCAACATGGCCTATGAAAGAACCAGAAGCGATTTAAATCACTTACAATTAACACAGTAAAAACAGAAAACAAAAGTTGTTTCACACCAAATGTGATACAGATGCAGTTCACACTAGGCAATACAGTTTGTTCAGAGTGCAGGGTTTTAGAAACGCAAAAACTGAAAATACAAAGTGTCTGTTTTTGTCAAAGTGTCTGTTTTCGTCAATGGTGGTTGCTAGGTTACCAAGGTCTTGGTGTTTGAGAAGGCAGCAGAGCAGCAGACGGCCAACTTCCTCCACGGGGTGTTCTGGAGGGAAAGTGATGGGAGTGATGAGATGGTACTGTTTACAGCACCGCTCGATTTGGCAGAGGAAGTCCTGTAGAGGAACAGACATCATAGGAAAACATTTGTAAAATGGATAGTTCCGGTTCTGAAATCTGATTGGATGAGCCACATTTGATGCTGTTATATAACACTGCACACAAACCATATTAAGGCTAAAATATACAAATATTATATTAATATGCCAAGTTGATTCAAACCATTACAATTAATTAACCATTTTAATTCAGAGCTTTAAAGCACATATTCTTGCATCCAACTTGATTCACTTGATAATCTTTAAATAGACAAGATTTTTAGGTAAAGAGATGGCTGTATGTATGACCTTCACAGTGTGGTCCTGGGTGGTGTTGTCAGCGATGGCCTGCAGGAAGGGCTGGGCGTGATCACTCAGGGTGATTCTCCGGCAGTAGAGCTTTGCTTTGTCTGGTGTGGTGGTGCCCGGTGAGCTGCAGTGGTCCTCGTCCTTCTCCTCGTTGTAATTATAGTGGATCTGACTCGTCTGCAGACCTCCGAAAAATATTGATGACTGGAGCCATTCTGAAAAGTAAAAGCATAATGGAGACTTAAAAACTGGAGAATAAAAGAGACTTCAATTTTGTTAAATTTAGGCTTTTCATCTATTTGCTTCTTCATTATGAAAAATGTCAATTATATATATATATATATATAATTCATACCATTTTTTGCAAAGCTCCAGTCCTGGAGGGTCACTGTCCTTTAGAATTTAGTTTCAACCCTAAACACATCTGAACAAGATAATAAAGGTCTGCCTTCATTATCTGATTACTTACTAATATTTACTTAAAAACTCCAGAGTGTAACTGATTAGGGTTGGAACTAAAAACTGCAGCGGCCCGCCAGGACTGGAGTTCAGTAGACCTAATTTTAACACTTGTCTTTTTTCATTTTTGGCCAAACATATCTCTTCCTAAGCAAACATTACATTACAACAAAACAGGTTAATTTACTTGAATCTTTTGAGGTATAGAATTTACACTTGTTATACTTCAATACAAACAAACAAACGTACTGGCACATTCTATCTCTATGCGAGAGAGTGGTGTGCTCATAGCCAGAAAGGAGGCATGTAAGCCCAACAGCAGACCCAGGTTCCTCTCAGCATCTATCAGAGGGGAAGACAAGCTGCTCAGGTCAGGTGTGGTCACTGTCTCCTGGTTGGGCTGGAAAAAGACAAAAAAGAAATAGCCAGTAAGAATACAGTTCTAACAAAATCGATTTAAAATTAGAAAAGCATATAAAGCCAGACACACCTCCATGTACTGGCCCACACAGAAAGCTTGCATGGATTCTCTGGTGTCTTCAAACTGAAGAGCAGCTTCCAAAGCCACCACTGGATCTTCTCCTGCAAATTGGGCTGCAAAAAACAAATACACTTCAGAACTCGGTGTGATCTGGAAAGGATATGAAAATTACCTTTGAAGTGTAGATGTATCAGGCATTACAGTAATATACACCATACCAAGGATGCTGTTCCCAGTTAGAGTCTGAGCCTGGAAGTCTTTGATGTCGTAGACCTTCCCATCAATGACAGTCCAAAAGCCACCATCCTTGTTATGGTTCTCCAGGTCAGCTTTGCGGATAAGTGACACCTCTTCATTGTTCTTTGAGCTCGACCCATTGAAAAATGAACCTGGAAGGAAAGAGGTCATTACTAATCCGATCTTCTAATATATGAAGGAAGCGTATGGGCAGATTTATCACATACCCATAAGTCCAGGCCAGGCGAGATCCTCATTATCATCTCTTTCCATACCAGGGGAGAGATGGTTGAAACGATCCAGGTGTTCTAACAGAGCAGCGAGGAGAGGAATGGATCCGGTCTCCTGCATCAGGCCAGCATCATGGGTCAGAAGCAGCACAATGGACACAATTAACTCCGGTAGCAAGACTCCTGGAGAGCAAAGGGAATATAAAGATCTGATCATTAATATTCACCACGCACTATTAAAAAGTTAAAGGAATAATAGTCATCCAAAAATAAATAAGGAATGGTGGAAAAATGCCAAATGGAATTTTCACCTGTAAGATCCCCTTCAATGACACGTGCCACTTCGGAAAAGTGGCGGTGGCTGTTGAGAGCGATGCTGGTGGACACAGGAAGGATATCTCCAATGTGTGTGCACAGCAGAGCCATGTACTTCTTCAACAGAGACCCCACTCCCAAAATCTCAGGGAGGCTCAGAGCTGTGAACATAAGAAGTTGTGTTAACTTGGAACTTTGGAACAAGTTCTTTTAGGCAAGTACCACTAAACTGCTGAACTCAAGGTCATGTCTGAAGAAACCGAGTTCTTGTAACTTACTGTATCCTCCTACACCCGCAGTGCCATTGACGCCCACGTACAGCTTGCAGATCAGCAGCCTCTGAAAGCGCAGCAGAAGGTCCAGAGAGGCCGAGCGCTCCTTGCTGACCTGCTCGGTGTCCTGGCAGTTTGAAATGCGCCGTGCCACTTCTTTTAGCCGTGCGATGGTTTGCGAGGCTATATTTCTAGAAACAAAACAAGATCAGATAGAAAACTATTGCTTAAAGCTTGGAATTACGATTAGCAAGTTCATTCTGCTGGAAATCCTCTACAGGGTTCCAGATGATTTATGCACCGAGTGCAGTGAAAGCGATTCGCTGCAGTACCTGAGCAGCTGTTGGACCAGCTGGACCAATGGGAGGCTTTGTTTGTTGGCAGACTCGTAGATGCCCGTGTTGATCAGGTCTTTGTCCAGGGTGGTGCGACAGCGGTGCAGAGTGGAGGCGCTCGCTTCCTGCTCATCAATCTCCTTCTCCTTCTGCGCCTCCTTCTTTGCCTCGATATCCTGATGTAGAAAACCAGAGAAACACTGCAGCTGTTGCTGGAAATTTTACAATCAAGAACATCTAAACAAAGGGCTGCAGGGGGCGTGGTCTACCTCAATACTGTGATGAACATAAGCAGCTGAATTCAAAGTGTTGAATTCATGTGATTGTTTTTTTAAGAGGACACACTGTATTACTATTGATTTAAAACTGCAATTCGTAACTCTGTCTCTTTACCACCATCTCTGCTTAAAACATAAAACTGCAAAAAGCCACAGTTCAAATTATAAATCATTATTATAAATACACAATTATGAATTATTATGTGTTATTATGAATCAGGGTAAGGTAATGGGACAGTTTTGAACCCTTATTTGGTATGTACATACTTAATTTGTTTTTAGGCAAAAAAGTTACACACTGCAGCTCAAATGATATTATAAGCTTATTAAATGGCTTCATAAGTCAACTGGATTTATGTAGGCTTTATATATGACTGAACATAAGCCTGTTACCGGCTTACAATCTAAGGCACTATATTTTGCGATAGAGTTGTCAATCTGTCAAAGGTCGACTTAAGGGGCTTTACACAGCACACGTTCTTAAATTCTGCAATATTTTTTAATTGTTAAGTCTGTAAACGTGGCTGTTGCCCAAAGACCCCTAGTGGGTCATAAAACTACTTCCTCTAACAGATTTTGGTCTGTGTTCTGTTAGGTTGTACAGATATGAGGATGAATAAATGATGAAGTGATTGATGAATAAAAGATGCTGACCTGGATCTCAGCTGTGATGGCAGCGTTCAGGGCAGATTCCAGCCCTCCATCTGCCATCAGACTGCTAACTAAGAGGTCGATCATGAAGCGGCGGCCAGGACTTACACTCATCTCATTAGCAGAAGCTGGAAAACACAGAAATGCTTTTGACCATCAACCCCCTATGTGCTGGAGTCACACTGACTTCAATGCAGAAAGAGAACGTCTTGCATTTTTGCCCATCTCGGCGGATTCTTAAGTGTGTGATGCCAAGCTTAAACATATCACTAAATATTGCAGAAAAAAAATGTTTGTTTCATAAACCAACCAAAAGCATGCAAATGATAGCCCTGTTTGAACAAGACTAGTTTTCCAGGCAGGTATCACTCCTGTCTTCTAATAGGCTACAGTCTGCACAGGCTCACTATAATTGGTCTTGAATTTCTGCTGCAACATTTAGATGGTGGTATTAACATTGACATTTATGCATTTGTCAGAAGCTTTTATTCCAAGCAACTTACATCAAATTCAAAATATACACTTTATCAAAATAAGTGCTCCCTGGGTTTCGAACCTATGACCTTGGCTTTGCTTGCACCATGCTCTACCAATTGAGCTATAGGAACCCACTTAAAAGTAATACTTGCCATAGATAGATAAATAAATAACATCACAGCACTAAAGTTTACAATACACAGAAAGGTTCAGCACTGACCTGCGTTGGGCAGCAGTGAGGACAGGGCTCTTGCTCTCTCCTCTGCAGTGGGCAGTAGCACTGACCAGCCACTCTGGAGCACGGCCTGGGCGGCCGCCTGCACTGTATTTAACACCCCGGCGTTGCTGGCCAGCGTCACCACCGTCTGCTTGAGGTTATTAAGCAGCCCGCTGCCCAAGCCCAGACCCAGCTCCTCAGGGTCAACCTGGTTACTGATGGCTGCATGAAGCTGAAGAAAAAGCAAAGAAAACTTCCAAGTTACACTTACTCAACTGACCCAGGTCTACCCATTCACAACAGACCAAGAACTTTTTAACTTATCAGACCTTATTTGTAGATTTGTGACAAATTAAATCATAATGATTTCAAAGTACAATCCTTAAAATTAACTAGATGGAAGTGGATGGATTAATTTAATGGAATTCCCTGAAATTTCAAGGCTTTCCATGATTGTGGGAAACTTGTACTTTGATCGTACATGATTTTAAATACAACAAATTAAAAATCAGGGTTAAAATTAAGGTTAAGATACGGTTTAGATATCTAACCTGTAGTCTGAGCAGGTTGAGAGCAGACACAACCATGCATTCTTTCTCTTGAGCCGGTGGCCAATCAGAGCTCCCATCCATTCCCTCGCTGACCTGCCGCAGGAGAAGGTCCAGCTGCTCGAAGGTCATGGTGCAGACATCTACCACGAATGGCACACGGAGCCCCACGGACCACTCAGAGCATGACGACCATGAAAAACTCTGAGAGATAAATAAAAAACATATTAAACAGGAACACTTAAAGGCAGTAGTTGACCTGTCAACACAAACACGTGAATTATCATACCTGACCAGGGCCACAGGAGATGCCCACTATGTGTTTGGAGTTTAGACCTGGCAGAGCTTTAGGCTGCTTCTTATTGGAGAAGAGTGTGTCAAAGTGCTGTAGTTTATCATTGCTGCCCCAGCTGTGTACCTCTCCTTCCTCTGTGAGGGCCAGACAGTGTGTAGAACCCACTGCTACATCCACCACCCTCTTACCTGAAAAGGAATAATCAAGATCCAAGAGAATCTTAACTATAAGATATTTATAGTTTAGATATAGAGCTATAAATTATGATTATGATGGTTTCAGTCCATCATAAGTTAAGATCCCATTTATTTTCTCCACAAAAATACAGATTAAATACACTGATAAATATTTAAAATCAAAGCAGTATTTGTTATATTCTAGATAGATGACTACACTACCAACCATCATGACGCGAGCTCCTCAATTCAGAGAAGGTACTGTTAGCTTGTCAGGTACTGACAGGAACAAAGCTTTAAAAAAGTATTTTTGAAACAATGAATATTGCTTTATATTTTCAATAGTTTTGCATCCTCATGGCTGATTAGATCTTTATTTTATGGAGAAAGTAAATGGAGAAAAAATTTTCAGAACCAAGCCTGCCAAAAAGCGGAAGGTCATATTTGCAATTTATTCCACTCAATATGATTAAAAACTGAAGGGTAGACTACAGATTAAAAGCAGATGAAATATAGCAGCCCAGTTTTTGCCAAAATGTATACATGCAATAACTACAATCAAAGCTTTGAACCTTGCAAACTGTCCAGTAGTTTGGGATAGCGGACGTGTTCATCAGTGCCGTGACCGAGTCTTTGATTGTCTCCTTTGCCCCAGGTGTACACCTGCCCATCTTTAGTGAGAGCCACGGAGAACTGGCTTCCACAGCACACCTTTACAATATCCAAATCCTGAAGCTTCTCCACCAGCTTTGGTGTCTTGCAGCCGTCACTGCCCCCGCGGCCGAGCTTTCCATAGTCACCGTCACCCCACGACCATACTTGACCTAAACAAATCATAAACAGAGAAGACCCATACATCATCTTCCCAACATCAGACCACTGATGAAGCACCTTTATCATCTTCTCAACATCAGATCACTGATAAAGCACCTTTAAAGTGAAGCACCTTTAGATATTTTAAAGTACGCTGGTAATCACACATCCATGGCATCCCTTGACTTCCATTGTATGGACCCAAAAACCACTGAGACATTTTTCAAAATAACTTCTTTTGTGTTCCACAGAAGAAAAAGGTTTGAAATGAGATCCCTTTAAGCTGATGTCATACCGTTCTCAGTCACAGCGAGGGTCTGTGCATCTCCACTGCCGCAGGCCACATCTATCACCTTCAGACCCTTTAGAGCGGTCACCAGCATAGGGGTGGTCTGGTCCTCACTGGAGCCTTCAGGAAGAAGAAACACAATTCACTCACATGTGACCTGAGGAAGGACAGCTAACGATTCTATACGAGTTATGGATGTTACCGTGGCCCAGCCTGCCGTAGTTTCCGCGGCCCCATGTGTACAGTTCTCCATCTGCTGTGATCGCTGCACTGTATGTGCTGCCACATGCAATGTGCACCACTTGCTTTCCTGCTGGCCTGCCGGAGAACACTGTGATCATGGTGGGCTCCTCCAAATACCTGCAAAAGAAATAAATTTAATGTATTTATGAAATAACATTAAATTTCTCAGTAGTAAAACAACAACAATGTTTATGGACAATCCTTTAAATGGGGAATTCTGCCATTTTATATCTAAAAAGCAGTTAAAGGCAGGGTAGGCAATGCTTTCCAGAATCATGTTTGTTATGCTGGTTGAAAGTCTCTTCACATCTTGAAGTGGTACTTATATTTACATCTTCAGCGAGACCCGCAGATTCATAAAATGTTCGTTCAATCACTGTGTTCAGTCTGAATGCGGTGACAGGATGTCCTGCTTGCCTGTCCAGCTATGTATGCGCTCATGTTGGAGAAGGTGTGGCTTTAAAGACCTCTCTGAATGGAGGGTGTGATCTTATGCTTTCAAGGCTAGCTTGCTATTGCTAGCTTTTCTGAGATTGGCTACCCTATATTTAAATTTCAGGCAGAATGTGTGTTAAATAATTTCTTTAAAAGTCTCTGCCAATTCCCAAGAAGTGAGTTGTTGGCATTAATCTATATATTCTTCTACATCTATATATAATGTCCTTTTCATGCTACATATGAATCATAGAGATAGTACTGCATGTTTGATGACTCTGGTCTGAAGATCTTACGTGGTATCTCCATGCCCCAGCCTGCCTCCATCACCACAGCCCCAGGAGAACACCTCCCCATTGACTGAAAGAGCCAAATAGTGCTGCCCATCAGGATGAGCCGCCAGCTTCATTATCTTCCTGGATGACAGTGCGTGGACTAGCATAGGGGTCTGATGGGAAAAACAATTTTGGTTACACATTATTCAGTAGATTAAATGCTTGTCTATAGTGTGCCAATTAGAGCTCACAAACAATGCATTCTGGGAGAAAAGGTTTACAAAATGCAAGACTCACTAAAGTGGTACTTTTGTAATTTTGAGTGTAGACAGCACCAGTAATCGTCAGAATGAGGAAACCCTTCTCTGAGCACACGATCTGAGTCACACCCAGGTTTGACAGTGCCTTGCACTGGATTGGTCCGTTCACATTGGCATAAGGCTTCCATCCAAGCAGACCCCAGCCAATCACCTCCTGCAATGTACCCTGGAAACAGACAGAGATGAAAAACTGAAAAAAGTTGTTTTTTCCCTGGAGGGCTATTATAGAGCAAATAGCACAGGGACGCAATCTTGACTGAATTTAAATGCAGGTTCCCTGGGGCTGCCTGAAGAGACACTGGCTTTAGAGCAAAGGAGTAAATTCATTCAGCACAATAACAAATAAGTGGGTCACTAAGATAGCAGGTAGTAAAATTAAGATGCAAGGTAGTGTGAAAGATGTGTTCACAGTAAAAGAACATGTCTGATCCTAATGTTCTTGTAGCTCTACTGATAGAGCATGCCGCTAGCAACACCAAGATTGTTGGTTTGATTCTAAAGAAGCACACAGACTAATAAATGTATACTTTAAGTGCACTTTAAATCAAATTGGCTAACACCATATGCTAAATGTTATTATTTTTTTAAATAATGTCTTACAGTGGTTTCAATACTAATAAACATGGCATGCCCAGCACGAAGCTACTTAGTATTTCCTACAACAAATTTCAGGAACCTAGTATTTTCTGTACAACAAATGTCAGAAACATGCTGCATGCATTACCTTGTTAGAGGTAGGCGAGCTGCACTGCGGGGGGCTGCAGGGGGCTGCCAGGCGGTCCAAGTGTGCCATTATGACTACAGCTGTCTGCCGCAGATCAATGGCCAGGTCATTATCTTGAGGCAGTGTTAGATAGCGCAGAAAACTCTCGTTTGGGCTCAGAGGTGCTGAAAGGATCTAAGAACGGAGGTAGAATAATATTACAAAATAAAACTAGGGCAGACTTACATAAAACTGCATTACAGCAACAAAATATTGTTAGTTGTGCTGTGTATGTTTGCGCCTAAATGTTTAGAAGAAATAACACTCCAACCTTTACATGATGCTGCAAAAATCTTCACAAAATACCAGAAAGTGCTATGGTACTACCATGATTTTCTAGTACTTTTTTGGTACCATGGTATCTGGTACCATAGCAGAATTCTGGAGTATCACGGTACATGTATACATCATGAATGTAATTATCACGCTCACATGGTACAACCAGTGTAGTCAATTAAATCGCAGCAATTCTTTTTTGGCCCTTAGTGAGGCCATATCTTAACAGCACCTGAGACAACATTCCTGGTTGCCCCACCTGACCACTTTAGTACTTTGTGGTAAGGAAAACATAAGTCAATTCTTCTACAAAATTGTTCAGAGTTTTGATGTCACCTCAATCTCCTCCTCAGGAACAGGCTCCTCCTTAGTGCTGTGGATGTTCTGGAAACGCTGCAGGAGGGGCAGTAAGGGGGCGCTGGTGCCCTGGGTGGAGCGCTCATTGTCCATCTCTCTGGTTCCACTGTCCCAGAGTCTCAGCAGAAGCAGCACCGCAGACAGCAGCTGACTACAAAAGATACAAAACAGCTGTTAGAAAAATACAAAACAAAAGCACAATTTTTATTTGCTTTTATTGTCATTCAAGAATTTGTAGCAAAAACTAGCTAAAAATATTACACCATCAAAATGAAAACACAATAATTTAAAAGTTAATAATTTTAAAGTGCTTTGTTTTATGTTGTTTTAACCAGAGGTACTAAGATAAGAATGTACTAAAGGTAAAAACACGATTTATTGGTCATAAGGACCAATATAAAGCATAAGGATCAAACTAAAGCAAAATGTTTAATGACAGGCAAGACATTGTCAATTGTCAGTAAATTTTCCAAGTCACTGAAAGGTGTGAGAAAGTTAACTGTAGACCCTGATCAAATGAATCAGAAGTGACAGAAGGGGCCCAGGGTACCTGAGAGTTCCGCGCTGTACTGCCAGCTCCAGCAAAATGGCCAGAGCCAAGTGCTGATCCTGCAGAGGAATGTTACTGGGAGCTTTTCCACTGGCACTTCCATGGATATCACTGACAAACAAGAGCCCCGTCAAATAAGCTTAAACTGCAGTGAGCACTCACATGATATCAACTCATGATCATTACTAGCTTTTCAGACAGAAAAAATATGAAACTGTGATTAACACCATACCAGCTCCACTATTAGGAATAC